>APFE030920792.1:69903-154023 GCA_000404065.3 Pinus taeda | reverse complement strand
TCGAACTGGAAGGTGACCTGTAATAAGATAAAATACAATACATTATCTTCATAATATTTTCATGATCTAGCTGAGGCAGGCATTCCCATGCTCATCTTTATAAATTCATTTCATGTACATAGTACAAACAACCGTTTTTGTGGTAGACTGATGATTCTGATAGAGTCATCATCCTTTGATTCAGATGATCATCTGTGCAACAATGATGTACATTTGATTCCCTTATTTTCCTAAATATATCGCAACCCGGATGGATGAAACTAGATCCGGGGTCTTCAAACTTTTCCAATCTTCACCCGAAGTACAAGTCGATCCATGTGAAAAGATGTTCTAGAGTCGAACATGGAAAGACATCGCCTGATTACCAGCCAATGATGTAAGTTGTTAATATGCGTGAGAGGAATCACTAATAATGATGATGAGCCTCAAGGTACAACAGAAAAATTCATGTGGTGTGAAAATGGGACTTGGCATCGAACACCACGCAAAATCTTTCGGTCGAAGGCCATTGATGTAAACCTGTCACTGGAAGTGAGAAACTTGCTATTGAGGCATGCAAGCTTCAAAGTACTGAAATGGTTGTTCCTAGGTCGACTTCTTGGATAATGAGCTGATGTCGACAAGAAGTGACCTGTCGTAGGAGGACCTTAATGACTCCCATATCTATGACATGAAACGGAGCAAATGATTTTGTGGAGGTGAAAACGATCTAATGATACAAGGTTCAGGGTGGTGGTCATGAAAGAATGGAGCATGAATGTATCGTAGCGGATGAGACACGAGATGGGTTGGTGAATTCTCTAGGTGAATTCTCTTGAACATATCAAGGACACTGAAAATGGATTGGTAGCGTTAACCCCAAAGATGGATGGTATGATGGACCAATGGTAGTATGACCGGTGAACGGAATAACCCAACCTGACTCAATCATGATGATGGAGTGAAAGTGTCATGTTCAAGAGCGACTTGCTACCAATAAAGTTTCCTCAAGTTTTCTTCCCAATTTTCCCCAGTCATTGCTGGCCAGTACCTCTTTATTTTTATCAAGCTTGAGGAGGATAACATATGCTTGTTCTATAATTTTCCCTTCAGGCAAACCCGTCGCTATGTTTTAACGAGCCTAGCGAAAGTGAAACTCGTTCTCGTCTCTATGGACAAGTTTGTCGCTATTGGTTTTAACAAGTTTAATGACAAAGATGACTTGGTCCTTCTTCAATTTTAGAGAGTTTGAAAAGGGACGAAAAGGAAACTCCATTAATCCTTTTTCATCATATAATCCCTTAAGTTCCAAAAAGTATAAAATAATACGAAAGGGATGAATTTTCGATAGTTTTAACAAGCCAAACAAAAAAAGCACTCGATCTTTTTGTGTTATAATCCCTCAGGTCCAAAAATATTAAAATCTAGAGGAGGGATATCAATTCCGATAGCTTTAACGAGTTGGAGAGGCCAATTTCTCGGCAATCTTTTCATATTTTACGAGTCAAATGAAAAGAGCTTAAAGGAGACTTGTTTTTGAGGAACGAGTGATATTTTCGGGTAGCTGCTGCTTCCAGGTATGGTTTGGAATTTTCCAATCATGGCAGTGTCACAAGGATTGCTAACAAAATCACTCGTCATAGCTGTTCCTCAAAAGGGTAAACAATTAAATGGAGGCGTATGATCGGCTAAAACAGAGTGGAGGTGATGGTAAGAACACGACCAGGGCTCAAAAGCTGATGATAATGCATTCACAATGGTTATTTACTGGATATTGGTTCATTTTTTAATGAGCTTAAACTCTGGGGGGAACATTTGCTCATTTCTTAGGTTTAATTTTTAACGATCTTGAACTTCGCATAAAAACTGCTCATGATAATGGTCATTGATATTCGACCCACCGTTAACACTATGTTCTTTCGACGGTCATACTACCTATTCAATTTCTCCATCAAACTGATTAGAAATGAGAATACATGCTTGAAAAATGAGTTAAAACACTAATACCCTACTTGAATTTCGTGAATAGTAATTTAAAAGTAGTTTTTACCCGTCATTTTACCATTTCATTTGAGTTTGAGATTGTTGGAGCTTTGGAGGTGTTTTCCCCCTTGATATTCACTAGCTGATTCCGGGAGATTCTGTGGACGATTCTTGGTGCCGTCTGGACTAGGTAGGAGCTAAACCTGTGCTCTTCAGTTGCATTCTTTCCTTTTTGAATTCTAAGCATGTTTCCCTGCTTTTCTAAGCCTCTGGGGTTTGAACAATTCGGTCTGCCCCCATCGTACCCTGTGTATATAAAAAGGTGTGATGCATATTGGGCTGGCCATTGCCCTGTCAGTATGCATCTCACCTAGTACACAGCTAGGGTGCAATGGGTGTAAGGAGGGAAACTTGTGCACTGTTTTTTCATGGAATTTTTTCCTGTTTTTTGCCAAATCAGGATCTTGACTCTTCTCTTGTTTGTTTTCAGAGATTCATTGGAGAAAAATGGTTGTTACATGGCGAGAATGCGAGCATGAAGAAGAGGACATGGTTGCTTTACATGATTCGGGTACGGTAACTGCATTGCAGAACTGTGGTTTGCTCACGTTCTTCCGCATCTCTAGTATGAGGCAACAAATCAACTTGTTGCAATATTTGCTCGATGCATGGGATCCTACCAACCAGGTGTTCCAGATCAGAGGAAAATCCATCCCCTTGATTGTTGTGGACATCTACTTTTTGACTGGTTTATCGAGGCATGGTGCCCCTCTCTCACTATCAGGTTCCGCCCGTGGGGGTGAATCCGTGAGGGATTGTATTCACTGATACTATAGAGAAGGATCTCAGCCGAGCAAGGACGACAAGATCAACATTCGAGATGTCACTGACCGGTCCTTGAAGACCATCTTGTTCACCTTTGCTAGACTGGCTGGTAGTGTGGCTCTTCATTTGGCCAACAGGTCCTATATGCAGTATGCCTTGGAATGCCTCAAACCGAAGGTGTTCAACTAGTGTGATGCAGTACTTCTGGTGATAAAATAATAGCTTACCAAAGTGAAAAATGGATGATCTAAGAACTTTGGCTATGGCTCCATTTTGACCGCTTTCACCTTGGAGAAGGTCCCACTGATGTAGTCGCAGTACATTTCACTTGGTTTGCCGCCACCGACTGAGCCACGGATGCAGAGATGGGTTGACCTTATGGCCCGACATGCTGGTCATCCATAGGTTTCTTTCTCTGATGCCTTCTTTGAGTGGTTCAACCATCAGGAGATGGTTTATGCTGAGTTTCCATATGCTGGTATGGATTTCCGGGGTGATCCGGATTTGGTGCTGCCAGCTGGTGAGCAGTTGAGTGTTATAGGTAAAATCTCTAATAATATCCTTGTTTATTACTTTTATAATGTTCCTGTGTTTTCTTTTATCAATACTAATCAAAACTCATGTGCTCATGTAGATATCAGACCGATGCGACCAATAGTGTGATTGAGAGCACCAATTGCCGCTCCAGCAGGAGAGGCTATAGGGAGGGTTGTCCTTTGCGACCTGGATGTGGCTGAGACTCTTACAACATTGCACGATCAGATTGAAGGCCTCACTCTCGGTATCCTGGATGTGAGGACTGACAAACTGCCTCTGAGATTACAGCGACATACTACTAGCGTGCCACGTCGATGGACTAGGCTTTTATGCATGATTGCATAGGTGGTGAATTGTTACCACCAGCACCATTAGACTAGGTGCCCCCTAGAATTTTGAGTTTTTGGGTCATTTAACCGATTTTGTCTTGGACACAGAACACTATGTGTAAACCATAAGCAGTTATATATATATTTTTGATTTTCGGAGCTTCATTTTGGTTAAGTTATATGATACTAATGCAAATATTGATGAAATGCTTTTCTTTTATAAATGTCGCAAATGTCTATCTAACACATAATTTTACAATGAATCTGTTAATGTGTTTAAGTTTCTAGAAATATGTTGATATTGGATAGAATTGAACTGTCTTTCCAAAATATTGACCCTTAGGAACATGCGATAGATAGCTGGATTCCACACGGAATAGATGCCGGTGAGCTGTAGATGACAAGTTGTGAGTCTAGCCTGACGACAAGTCGGCGTATGCCATGTGCGATGGCATCAGAGAGGAGCTCTATCAACACGCTGTATTCAGTGATGTTGTTCGTTAATCGGCCAATTTATACCCCTTTGAAACTTACTAACTCGCCGCTTGGATCAAAGATGGTCTAGGCCGCAGAAGATAGCTTCCACAAACTACGGCTTGCTCCGTCGACATATCCAACAAATGATTCCAATAGGTTCGACATATGTAAAAAATGGAAAAGTGGATTACCTAACCAAAACAATTGCTCTTAGAAAAAAAAAATGTAACAAAAGCATATGAAGAGGTTACTACACTGAGTCAGGCATAGTAATGCTTAAGGTACAATCCTTTTCGAGGTTGCGACAGTGGAATCTCGTCATAGTCTACTAACTCGTAGGTTCCTTTTGCTAATACATGCTTAACAATATAGGGGCCCATCCATAAAGACTGGAACTTACCTGCTCCCAACTTATCAGACTCTTGGTCGTAAAGTAAGACTAGATCACCTTCTGAGAAGACACAGGGTTTGACATTCTTGTCAAACTACACCTTGAATCGTTTCTTATGTGCTTTGTTAGCCGAGGTGGCATCACGACGGGTTTCATCTAGTTGGATTAATTCCAAGAAACGAGCCTCTTCTTTTGAAGTTCCAGGGAGAAGGTCAATTGCGAGTTTGAGGGACGAGATTGCACACTGAACTAGTAAGATTTCTTCCAAGCCATACACCAGCTAAAAGGGTGTAAACCTGGTCGCATTTCTCACCAATGTTTGATATGCCCACAAGGCTAAGTACAGGATTAGGTGCCAACTCTGTTTATGGACTTCAATCATCCTTTGCAACATGCACTTCATGACTTTGTTGATTGCCTCAACTTGCCCGTTAGCTTGCGGATAATACGAAGTAGAGATATCGTGGGACAGTCATAATTTGGCAGCCAACTCAACCATCATGTGATTGTGAAAATGTGATCCATGATATGTGAGTATAGATTGTGGAACACCGAATCTGGAGACTACATGATTGAAAAATAAAAGAGCAGCCGTTTCGCCACTGGTGTTTAATGTAGGCATCACCTCGGCCCATTTCGTAAAATAGTCAACTGCGACTATGATATACCCATGCCCCCCGGTCGAAGTGGGGTTACATGTCATGAAATCTATGCCCCATTTGGTGAATGGCCCAACAATGACTACTGGTTGCAGAGGTGTGGGTGGTATTCTGGTTTTGCGATCGAATATTTGACAAGCATCGCAACTTCTGAGAGCGGTTATGCAATCCTTGAACATTGTTGGCCAAAAGTACCCTACTCATAAAATCTTTTTTGTTGTAGTGTAACCAAATTGATGCCCCCCAACACGCCTGAATGACAATCATTTAGGACTTTTTCGGCCTCCTCATGGGTGAGGCTTCTCCGCAGAACTATATCAATACCACGATGGTAAAGTGTATCACCGACGATCATGTAGTCTTTTTCTTAGTATCGAGTATGTCGTTGCTTTGAACGTGAGGTATTAGACCTATATGTTTGGATCTGGAGATAGATGATTATATCTCCATACCATGGATCGCTTGAAGATATCAGAAACAAAGATTCATCCATGATTGTTGCATTGGATGTTGAATCATTGGACGACGATGGGAGATCGCATAGTAACTCTACAAAAACCAGGGCTTTCTTTGATCTGGATTTTATGAATTCCAGATCAAACTCTTGCAAAATTTCTATCCATTTGGAATATTTCCCCCCCAGTAATTGTCGCGACAAGATATAAGTCATGGGGTTGCAATCTGACCAAATGGTAGTTTTTCGAAAGAGGATATAGTGTCAAAATCTATGTATCGCTTGAACATCTGCAAGAGTCAGCTTTTCAAAATAGGAGTACTTGGTTTCTATATCATTTAAGTTTCAACTTAAATAATAGATAGGATGTTCAATTCCATTGTCTTCTTGAACTAAAACCATTTCTATGTTCGTATCTGCTGCAGCCAGATACAGGTTAAAGTCTTTTTGATAATCGGGAGCATACATTAATGATGCCTTTATTAGGGATTCCTTTAGAGCATCAAAGGAAGCTTGCATGACCTGATCCCAGATGAATGGTACTTATTTTTTCAACAGACACGTATAACATTTAGCAAGTCCGGCATAATTTGGAATGAACCTCGTCAGAAAGTTTGCTTTCCGTTGGAGTTTCTGAATATGAAGCAAGTTTGAAGGTGGAGGCAAATCAATAATTACCTGAACCTTACATGGGTCAATATGAATCCTGTCCTTTGAGACTACAAAGCCAAGTAAACGACCAGAACTGACACAAAACACACATTTGTGTGGATTGAGTTGTATCTTGTAGTGTCGGCAACACACAAATATCGCTCTCAAATGCTGCGGATGATCGGTCCACTTTCATGAATGAGCCGGAAGATCGTCTAGATATGGTTGAACGATGTTTTTGATGTCATGGAAGGCATAATTCATTTCCTTTTGAAAGTTTTCTCCTGAATTCTTTAAACCAAAAGGTAGCTTGCAGTAAGCGAATGTGCCCCATGGACAAATAAATGCAGTCTTTGACTGGTCCTGTGGGCGAATATTTATTTGATCATACCAGGAAAATCCATCCATAAATGAAAAGATTTCACATTCGGTGCATTTATCAATTATCTGGTCAATGAAGGGTGTAGGGTAGTTGTCTTTTGGACAAGCTTGATTTACATCCCTATAATCGACGCACACACTAATCATTCCTTACTTTTTCATCACAGGAACAATATTCGATACCCAATCGGTTAGAGGAACCGAGTAAATGAAACCAACATGGAGAATCTTTTCAACTTCTGCTTTGATGGCAATGGCTTTTTTGCAGTGCACCTGCCGAAGTCGTTGTCGTAATGGTTTGACATCTGGATACATATTAATTTCATGTTCAAATATACTCAAGTCAATGCCTGGCATTTCTTCATATGACCATGCAAAGACATCTCTGAACTCATGAAAGGGACCGTATAATATTTCCAGTTCTGTAGGAGAACAAGAAATGTTGACATGAATATTCTCTACAACATTTGGTTTGGTCAAGATATTGATGGTGATAGTCTCTTCAATATTGGACAAGTTTTGCTTGAAATCCACCGTACTTATAGTATTTGATAGGAAATCAAATACTGGAGGATGATCAAGGTCATTGGAACAATATTCTTTATAATCTGGAAGATGGGAACGATGGTGGTAATCTTCCCATGGTGCCCCATCAATCATCATTGACTGAGCAATTCCTTTGTCTGTAGAACATACATGCGACCAAGGATCTGAAGGGGTACAATATTCCTTAGACTTATCTATCCAAATGCTTGATGAGTGTTGATTTGGGTTCGCCTCCCATGCTGAAAACATTGATTGCTACAATATTTCTCTTGGGCTTGGAGGTAAAACCTCATGATGATCCATGCTAACATCGTGATCGGATATCTTCTGAGTGGAAGACACCATATTGCAGGTTCCCATCGTGGCCACTTCTGCCAAATTGTTTGGAGGTGGTAGGGCAGAAGTACCCATCAATATCAGGTCTTTTAGTAGGCCTACTCCAATATTTTGAAGCAACTGAGAGCTCCTGTGGATCATCAGAATGCTTCCTGTAACTTGTGAACTGTTGGGGAGAAATGTTTGTTGGTCAATGATTGTAATTCCTCCTTGGAAAGGAAATGCAATATTTCTGAAGTATGTTGACACAACAACAACCATAGCATATATCCAGGGCCTTCCCAATAGGATGTTGTAATCAATGTTTCCGTCGATAACTTCAACATCAATTTCTACTGTCTTGCCCTCCATTTCGACTTGCAAGTTACTTAAAATCCTGTATGGAGTGTATGTTCGTACATCAAATGCTTTCAACGTCATTGACGATCGCGACAAGGGTGGTGAGCTCAAATTTTTCCAGCAACTCATCAACATAATACATGTAGATGCTCCCTCATCAATAATCGTTCGATGAATAGTTTTGTTGAGGGCTTTCACTTGAATAAGGAAAGCAAGTTGTGCTGGTAACTAAGGTCATATCCTTTAATAATAAAGACCACAAGATTGGAATCCATTGGGTCAATCCCACCTATTACTGATAATAGAGCCTGCTTTTGGGAGGGGCAATTTTGCAGTACCTCAAGTGTCGACATAGCGGATGGCGATTAGGCCAAGTCCTCTACTATATTATAATTTTGTGTTGCTTTGGCATGAGGATTAAATGTTGATTTGTGTACTACTCCCATTGGCAGCTTTATTGTTAGCTCAAGAATGATGGGTGGCACAACTTTGGTCGAAGTTGTTGTCGAACTACTAGGTTGATCAGTAGCCTTATTGTTTGACAACTGTGGATTCTCGTAATCTTTATTCCTTGTTGATATCAAAGCATCATTTTTTTGTTTTGAAATGGACAACATGAGCACTTGGGATGGGGAAGCATTTTTCGTAGCAACCAGATTGGTTCCTGGATTTGGAAATGGATCAGTCAATACCACTGAGGTTTTTGAATTCTTTAAGAGTTTCCGAAGCTCAACTTTATGTGTACAGTCTTTCGTCTACTGATCCTCATCGCTTATAAAGCATGGATGATTTGGTTTCCTTTCTCCAGAAGGGTTTGCAGAAGATTTTTAAGGAGATGACTCCTCCTGTTTCTTCTTTTTCCCTTTCTTTTTCTTCTTTCCCCCTGGTTTCTTCGGTTCTTTGCCTTTGTCAGTCGACACGGCATTTACCTCCGAGGCGAGAAGTTCTTCATTTTCATTTTGACTAGAAACCATACGAGCTTTCTTCGATGTAGCCTTTACGGTTTTCGTGCTAGTCGTACCTATCACACCATATCCGACATGAGAGTCTTTGTTTGATTTAGGAGGAGGAGGAACAGAAAATTCCGGTCTAGGAGCATCAGGGATTTTGTCATAGAGCATGCCAGACTGAGTATAGATCAAGTCTAGATATTGTGCATGAGCAATGACTTGCTCTTCAGTGACTACCCCTCCCTTTGCCACATCTTCTGTGATAGAAGGTAACAATGACTTAATAAACCATTCAGCTAACAGCTGATCAGGAACATATGTTTCTACCATTCTATGACGACGCCGCCACTCATGGATATGATTAGATATGTGAGTGGATGTCGTCTGTTTGAAATTGGTAAGAAGCTCTGTTCCTGTTTCATACCTTATTGGTAATTGAAAATGGGTTAAAAAGGTTGTGGAAAGGGTGCTGAAGTTATCAAATGAAGCTCTAGGCAGTTCAATGTACCATTTTGCTGCCGGACCACTTAATGTTCGCTGAAAAAGGTGAAGCCTAATCGAATCATCATTGAGAGTATTGGATAAACACCACAGATGAAAGGTCATCACATGATTCGATGGGTATTCACCCGGATTTCCATTAAATTTAGGAATATCTGGCGGAAGTTTATGAGGAATCGCTGGCCACCAAGGGGCATAAGCAATTGGATCATTTGTTAGCTGATTTAGATCCTGTAACTCTAAAGTTGCCACGAAGGGCAACTGTTGATTTAGGTTCAGCGAAGCATACTGAGGATAAGAAGGGATTGCTTGAGCAGTGGGTCTTTTCATACCAGCATAATGCATTTGATGCTGATAACTTTGGTAAGGTTGATGGGCATAACCATTTTGATATGATTGTTGTTGAACATTTTGAATATACGGCAGCTCATTACTTGCAAAGACTTGTTGCTCAGATCCTTGGTAAGCTTGTTGGAATTGCAGTTGTTGATATTGCACCAGCCATGGTTGTGAGACCATTTTTTATTGTCCAATATTGGATATTTGACCAAGATGAGAGGTAATAGTACCCGTTTGAACCTGGGTTGCTCTGGTTAGGGAGCCACTAATTGGTGATCGCGGCTACGTCGTGGTGACAGGAGGCTATTGTATTACGACCTTAGAAACTTGAGGTTGGCATACAACAGGCAACGCTTGTACTTGCGACACTGTCACAATGGCTGGTGTAGTGGGGATATTTGACACAGGTAGGCTTTGTTGCATTGAGTATACAACTCTTGGTTGTTGAGGCAGTATTGGCACCCAACTGCTGGATGTAATTCCAGCATGACCCGAATTTTTTTGCGAACTCTCGTATGGTTATTCTCCCGGAGGGGACAATGAAAGGGCATACTGCCCTCCATACAGTGGCAATCCAGTGCCCAAGGGAAGGATTTGCCTTCGGGGACCGGGCTACCCAAAATGATACTGTTGCGAAGGATCAATTTGTTGAGACTCAACATAAGATATTTCGGATATTATTCTGGACAAACAAACGGGAACAGACCATACTGTCGAAACAGTCCCTGGATGGACTCCATCTAGCGGTTGAGAGCTAGTTGGGATAGATGGTACACCAGTGAACATTGTTGGAGTAGCAGCAAGAGGTTCTACTACCGCTGCGTCAGATGACACAGTCCTAGATGTCGACCGTTGTTCAGACATATCTAGTCTATCCAAAAGATTTCCTAGTTATTCTACAGGAACTTGCGATGAAGGGAGACTAACTTCCGATGAAGAAGGATATATGGTGATCCCAGATCCAAAATGCAATGGAGTACTAGATGGAGGATCCTCCACAATCTCTTCTATAGCAATCAATCCAGGTGGAAGAGGTAGACCATCAGGTCCGTAAAATATTTCTGGTGCCGAAGAAGGTATAGACTCTACAACAACAGTTTTTGGAGGGGTAACACCTTCTGAATCAGCTGTAGATGGAGCCAATTCAGGAATAGAAGCATTTACCATTACACTAGGATCAGTTATAATGTCCTCTTGTGGCCACATAACTTCTTCTGTAAAGGCAGGGGTACCAGAGATGTTTGGAGTAACTAGAGTCCCTGAGGATGTTGGAACACAAGTTCCAAGAAAACTAGGGGACATTGATCCAGTTAAACGAGTTCGTTTTGTCCGGAATAGTTTCGTTTCTGGAGTCAAAGACAGTTGACTCATTAATCTATGTGAATGATGGGGTTTTGATTGACTTTCTTCCACAATTGTGGATTACTTGATCAACTCAAAAAAAGGGAAAAATGATTCCGAATTAAATGAAATTTAAATGCTTTGACACAACTTGCTTTTTCAATTTTTAAGAGTCGAGAAAAATCTAAAGATGACTCTAGTCGCCTTCGATTTTTAATGAGCCTGAAGTGACAAGTGCTCAGATGGACCTTTTCCTTTAGGGAGTCTGAAAAGGAACGAAAGGGACTACTTTGGAAATCTAGATAGAGGGATTACAAAACCAATCGCAAAACTACAAAATACTTTTTGCGGTATGGCAATCAATCTTCCCGAATGTTGTGTTCAGTGCATTACGATCGATAGGGCGGTCGACACAACTTCCTAATGATAAAGGATATAGCCTATTGTGGTCTCCCAATATATATTCGACAGTACGTGAGAGCACAAGTCCATACTGGCACTTGTCGTCTCAAAGAGGAGGAATCACCCAACCTACAATGAAAGCGATAGTTACCAGGCTTTACGACGCCGGAATATGTTTCTAGCCTAGACTTCTAAATGTTGTGTGTTAGGTTCCAAAGCATTTTTATGTTCATTGAATTTATTTTACAGTTGATCTTTCTTAAGAAGATTGCCCTTCAAGTTCACTGTGTGATGTAGATATACAATTCATAAAATGCAATCTAAGATGATAAACAATCGTTTAATCTTATTTTTGCAATGACAATCCTTGCTACTAGAGAAAGAGAAGCGGGATTCTTTCAACATAGAGTAGAGAGCACACACTAGATGCACTGTTCAAAGAGTACCTGTAAAGTCAAAGCAGCATAATACCTTCAAAGTGCAGAGATCGACAATCATAAACAATATAGGACCATATATATATTGACCACACAAATGCATATATTATTAGACATACAAGAATGTGGAGGAAAACTTGAATAGCTTTATTAATATAAAGATTAGAAGAGAGGATTACAACCCATTGATCTAACCCAGCGTCATCCTCCCAGTATGAAAGCCCTTCTTCACCTCATGAAAATCTTAGATCACCCAACACTATGATGTTCCACCAGGAAACCATCATCACTTCCTTACAAGATACAAGATTCCAGCCTCTAGATATTTGAGATGAGGGATCCATATATAGATGATTTGCAGGGGGTGAGTCAGCTTCTGGTATTTTGATTAGTGTCTTCTCTCTGATAGTTCTTGATTCCACTTGGAGATTGATGATCTCTTAGTCATTCCTGGGTGAATTCAGAGAGGCAAGTGTCACAGGAGAAGTTTCTGGAAGATTCCATGATCATCCACCTTGCGAACTGTCTCTGCCATTTGTCTATTCTCACCCATCGCACCCTACAGAAGGTATTTTCAGTATGCATCACACTTTTTGCATGTGGCAGGTGAGATGCATCGCACCCTTTGCACTGAGCAGTCTGTATGGTCTATTTTTGACCAGTTCTGAGCAGTTCTCTATGGATAACTTCTAGGAGATGATGTAATCAGCTGACCTTGTTCCTTTAGGGTATGAAACAACACTTTTAGGGACTTAGAAGCCCTTGGTTTATGGAAATATATGATTGGGGTTGCAGTGCCCAAATATGTCTATAACAGTGATTCAGAGATTGATGATGCTAGTGTTGATTGATTGTTGATGGGTCTAGTATGAAAATTGGATGAAACGTGGCCTTCAGATTATGGTGTTGTGCTTTAGGAGTGTCCAATCTGAAAATTTATGAAATGTGGTGCCTGGAGGAAGAAAGAGAAGGTTGTAGCCTTCTGTAGGTCATCTCCTACGTACTAGTACATCAGCTAGTACAAGAGATAAGGGGGTTGTAGTTCCCTTCCAGTAGTAGCTGAAAATGAGTGAAGGTTGGAGCATTCAGTAGGCCGACGCCTACATACTAGTAAAGGGATCGACTAGTAAAAGACCTAAGGTGGTTGTAGCTCCCTTCCAGGAGAAGATGGAGAATGAGAGGAGGTTGTAACCCTCTGTAGGTAGAAGTCTGCGTACTGGTATAAGGCTGCACCAATAGAGAAATATTGTAAAAAGAAGTTTCTTATTAAAAGAAGATAGAGATGAATTGCAGCAGGTGGTTTTCACCCACATTAGGTTTCCACCTTACATCATGGTGTTCATGTGTGCTTCTTGTGTGTGATGATCTGTTCTAATGCACCTATTTATGGTTCATATGGTTAATAGAGTTCTGATGCACTAACTAAATATCAACATTTAATGGATTAACTGAATCATAAGTTTACTGGATATACACTAGTTGCATTAGACACGATTGCATGTACATGCAGGTTCCCTTAATTGAAGTAACGTATATGAATTTGAGTATGGAAATGAAAAAGTTTTTGATTTGATAATACTGATTCACCCCCCCTCTCAGTATTATTTCCAACACTCAGCTGATCAAATAGGTTGGGAGATGGCCTCGGCCTCTGGTTCACAACCATGCGGATGTCCATCTCCATGAATACCCAAAAAACCTTGGATTTTGTACTGCATGTGACATATTTTGTCTACCACAGTGAAGCAGACTCCGTTGCCTCTGGGAGGGTCTCATCCAACAAAGGGAACTGACTATCCCTTAGGAGCCTCCATGCCACCAAAACAAGTAGTAGTAAGAGCCAAGCATAGTGGAATGATTGGCTCTTCTCTTGCTCCTCATGGCAATTGGCCAAGAATTCCTTACAGAGATATTGGGCCCAATTATACAAGACCCTATTTGCACACTGCATGGCTAATGATATGACCTGTGTGGGAACTTCATCCACGCAACAATTCCTCATTATTTTTCCTACGAGGATCGGCACAGAAAACTGTACCGCCTTGCCTGTTATGGAACAGATCGAATATCCGCGCTTTCCCTTTACCACCCTGTACTTGGTTTTTATGCTGTCTGCAAGCTGTTTTTCTAGGGATCTTCTGACAAACTCCTTTGCCGAGTCCTCTCCTTTATATGGCAGCTTAGTAATTCTATGGATTGACATATCCATGATGGGGATAGGCTCACCTAACCATAAACACCCATCATGCACTAAGGCTAGCAATTGATGCACACATTGCGTATTGATATTGGATCGGTGAAAATGAGGGATAAATAGCATGTGTAAGATTGCTGCCAGCTAAACTCCGTGAACCCACTTCATTGGTTCCAACTTTGTGACCCGTGTGTCTTCATAGTATATGCGAGTCATATACTGATCTGTCACCAAATGTGGAAATTTATCTTGGCCAGTAAGGTCCCAATCTTCCATCTTGAGCACTGGAATGCACACTAAGAGTGTACCCTTAAAGTGAAATTCAGTTGGGAGCAGTGGCGTAGCAATTGATATTTGCTAGAATCAAGGTCTTTGGTCACCTTCTTCTTCCCTCTTTGTGAAGGCACATATGCCAGAATCATAGTGATTGGTTCCACATCCACGACATCCAACTCAATTCCCTACCATAGTTCCTCTTCATCTAGCTCTAGGGGCACAAATGGTTGCTTTTGCTTATCCATTTTTCCCTTTTCTCGCACTTCCTGCAGAGGTTTTCAGGGTGAGTGGCACACTCTTTCGATGACCGACTTCCTTTGCTTTGCCCTAAAGGCAAACTATTTATACCTAGGTGACCTTGGCACTGTAGGTACTGATGCTATAGCTTCAATTCCTGTAGCTTCCGAGGTTGGGGCCGCAGATACCGCAGCCGCAGAACTCATATGCTAAAATCCATTCTCCATAGAAACTTGGCACAACGTATTAGAATACTAAACTAGCCTAGGATGCTTGAACAAACTATCCCACTCTTCTTGGTGCATGAAAGAAATTCTTAAGCATCAAAGTGTCTCTTTGCAGACCAACAAGATGTATTTATAGTGAGTTTTGGATTCAAATCTGACTATTCCCTCCATAATTTGGTCATAAATGCACCCTTGGTGGCAGATTTTCGAAGATTTTTGCCTTAATTTCTACCTACCCGCTCCGCCTAATGGGATTTTCTCAGTCCAATCAGTGACAATGACTCCAACGGTTATTTTTGGGTTAGGCTGCATGAAACCTTCCTCCATTGCATAGCGTTTGGAGTGCAACTTCAATTGGTGCACCCTCATCAATTTTCGTGCATCCTGCTTGCTGCCTCGTCCTCCAAATCAGGCAATGTAGTTTATAGTCCCACGCTTCCTTGCAACTGCCTGGAGTACTAAGTTTGTCCTACTGCCATATAGTTATTGCATAGGATCCCCCGTGTATAGCTTCAGCCTACTTCCATTCACTCTTCCCGAGAATGGATCTCCAATCAGCTTCGCGAGCTAAACTACATCAACATATGCAATTTCCTTGACAATATATGGTCTTAACCAATGCATCTGGTTACCCAGAAATTTAGTGAACTTACTATCATATAACAACACAATATCATTTATCTTAAATGTGCGAAGCTTGATATGGCGATCATGCCATGCTTTTTTGTGTTCCTTCTGTACTTGTTGATGGAATCATGTCAGAAGTCAATCTTCCTCTAACTCCATTAGTTGCGCGAGTCATTCCTCCAAGACCTCGATATCCTTCATATTTGTCAAAGTTGTTGTGCACATACTAGGCACAATGTAGTCCATAAGCGTTACTGCTTCAACCCCATAGACTAATCTGAATGAAATTTGTCCTGTCAGCTTCTTACAAGTTTTCCTATAGGCCCATAGCACTGCAGATACGTGCACATCCTAGTCATTTTGCTATGTGTTTCATACCTTCGTCAATGCATTCTCCAAGATTTTGTTAAAATCTTCGACTGTCCCATTCGCCGACAGGTGATATGGTGTACTCTTCTGATGGTAAACCTAGAATTCATCAGTCATAGTGCTAATTGTTTAATTCAGAAATTTCGTTCCCCTATCACTCATGAATACTTTCAGGCATCCGAACCGTGTTAGAGATGTTCAAAAAATAATTTTTCTTCTGTATCCCTTGTACAATCTTTTCCTAGCTATGCTTCTACCCATCTGATTAAATGTTACGTCATAGTGATAATGTAATGCACGCTCATTTTCTTTCCAAGTGGCTAATTCAGCCCAATAAAGTCGATCGCCCATTTCTGAAATTCCTGTAAAGAGATTTGAGGATGTAGCAGTTGTTTGTCCCTTCAAAATGGTTTTCCAATCCTTTGACATGCATCACATGCTTTACAGTATGCTTTGGAATCCTTGTGCAATGTTGGCCACCATAGTCTCACACGCAAAATCTTCTGCGTAGTTACTTTGCCTGTATAATGGCCTCCCATAGCTCCCCCATGAGCTTAAGAGAGAATACTATAATGCTCAAAATCCAACACATATATTCACAAGATTTCATCCACCCCCATTTTTTACAAATGTCTTGTGATGACTGAAAAATCGACTACGTGAACATCTAACTCTTTCTTCTGCTGATTTGTATATTCTTCAAGTGCCATCCCTGTAGTTTGAAGTGAATAATGTCAACAAAATGGTTATTAGATACACGTACCATAAAGAGCTACACATTGGGAAATGCTTTCCTCCAGATTACTGGGTTCTCTGCCTGTTTCAATTTTTGACAAATGGTCAGGTCCAACATTCAACTTCCCCGACTTCACAAATACTTCAAAATTGTACTCCTAAAATAATAACAACCACCTGTAAATATTTTCCCCCAACATAGGTTTGTTGACCATGTATTTTAAGGCAGAATGATCTGTATATACCTTGAAATGTCTGCCTAACAGAAAGTGCCTAAATTTTTGTAGCACATAGACCATGGAAAACCCTTCACGCTCTGTTGTTGAATAATTTTTCTCAGCCTTCGATAACTTCTTACTTGTGAAGGCTATGGGATGGTCTAACTCTCCTTCGCCTACCTGTGTTATTACTGCACTTAGCGCAATGCAAGAAGCATCGACATGTACATGAAACTCATGTTTCCAATCAAGAAATACCAAGATTGGCATAGTTACCATCTTCTCCTTTAACATATCCAACTTGCATTGAATTCTTCATCCCAGCAGAATGTTGCATCCTTCTTTAGCAGTTTTTCCATTGGCACAGTAATTTAAGCATAAGATTTAATGAATTTTCCATAGTATCCCATGTGTCCCAATGTCACACGTAGCTTCTTGACGTTCCTAGGGGCTTCCAATTTCACAATTACAACAATCTTTGTAGGGTCCACCCTCAACCCTTGCTTACAAGCTACATGACCCAACAAGATCCCAAAAGGAACATAAAATACACATTTTTTCAAATTCAACGCAATCTGGTGTCTTTGACATGTATCCAACATCAGGTGTATACTTGCTTCATGGCATTTGACCAAGCCAAACATAGTCCAGTCATCAAAGTATACTTCAAAAAACTTATAAATGAATTCTTTGAACGCTGCTATGACTATGTGGGAAAATATTACAAGCGCGTTCTTTAAACCAAACGGCATAACAGTGTATTGAAAATAACCCCACTCCATTGTGAAGGTTGTCTTGCTTCTATCCTCTGGCGTGATCTTGATTTGATGATACCTTGAAAACCCATCAGTAAAGGAATATGCCTCCTACCTTGCAACATTGTCTAACACTTCATCTGTAAATGACGTCGGAAATGGATCATGAACACAGGCATCATTAAGCTTCCAAAGATCTACGTAGATCCTTATTTCACCCTTTTGTTTCTTCACTTGGACTACGATCGGGCTCACCCAATTAGACTCTTCAACAGGTTCTATAATGCCTTCCTCCATCATTTTATCCAGCTCTTGGCGAACCTTTTCTTTATACTTTGGATTAAGGTGACAAGGCCTGTGTTTGATGGGCTTCGCGTCTGGCTTCAATGTGATCCTCATAATGCCCAAATCACCAAGTATGCCCTTTAAATCTGAAAACTTAGTGGGGAAGAGATCCTGGTATTTGTGAAGTAATTCAACAACTTTGTCTACTGTAGCATTGTCCCAATAGTCTCCAATCTTCGTGAACTTAAGTTATTCTTTAGTGCCAATGTTCACTTGTCTTGTTTTTAAAGGTGCGGATATGTCTGGGTACTCTACTTGCGGTCCTTCTACCTCGCGATGCCCCTCTGCTTCTGGAATATTGATATTTCTCGGGTCTTCTTCCTCCTCTTCAGCGGTCACATTATAGCATTCCAATGTGTGGCACAGCTGGATGCTGCAATCTGGTTGGGTCCATTCCATAGGTTCCTTCAGTGTTCTAAAGATAACCGCTTTAATTTCTTGAAGTGCTTCATAGATGCTTGCAAATCCATCCTCAAAGTTGAAAGTCAATAAGAATCCCTCCTTCAATACATCCCATTTTGCAGTTTTGTGACAGAGCTCTGTTTTGTGGTACCAGTTCATGGGGATTATATCCAAGGTATGACAAAATATATATACCCATTCTAGCTATGGTTCCATCCCCCACGCATTAGTCCACTTTGCTAGGTGATCACAAGGATCATCCTTCCCATTATACTTTTCAGTTGACCTTGTATTAGCATACCCAAATTGTGACTTCATCATTCTCCTGTAATCCAGCCATCCAACAAAACTATCCTTATGTGTACCCCACCATCGTACGAGCGTAGCATGCAGTGCCAATTTCAATACTTGAAAACGGTGGTATTTAGGGACTTCATGCTCAAATTCATCTAGGAACATATCTACATCAGTTAAACCATCATAATAAGGTAACTTTCTTACCTCCGATGAAATGCAGTGTAGTGACTTTGTCATCATATTGCATTGCAATGTAAATACTTCACATAAGTGATTTTTCCAATGCTCTAATTTTTCATCTAAGTCAGAAGTGCAAGAACTCTCCCAATCCCATGTGATTATTCCATCCACAATTGGATTGATCCAATCATGATCTCGCATTGTTATCTTGTAGATTTGATCCAGCTCATCGTCACTTTCTACATAATCACAGACTAGTTTAGTATAGCGCGCCCTTTCGCATGATCCAGTGGAACTATAACCCTTAGCGACTTTATTTCAAATGACATTGTCCTATTCTTCAAATTAATGACCCCATTCATGTCAATAGCCCAATCAATCTCCAGAAGCGCGGGGTAGGGATTACTGTCATAAAAAATTTCTATAATTTCAAAGTCTTCTAATGCACTTGCACCTTTAATATCAACCATTACTCCATATAATAATCCCATGGGGATGATTTTCTACTAATTCGCCATCTTGAGCTGAATTAGAGACCACTGTAGCATAGGTCTCCCCATCCTTTCCCATGTCTATTTTGGCAGAACATTCCCATCGGACCCCAAATCCAAGATGACCTAGTCCATTTCATAATGACCTTTCTGTGTTGTTAGCCGCATCTCACGTCCTATTCGTGCCTTATACTTACCAATCTTTCTAATTGTACACTGCTCCGTAGAAGTATTTTCCTTATTGCCACACTTGTCTATTAAGTCTTGCAATCCTTCCATAGCCTTTCTATCACGCAGTAGCTTCATACAGGTTTCCAAGAATGTAGTGAGTATGGAAGGATCAACCTCTTGTGTCTCACTTGGTTATGGCGTCTTGTCCTGCCTTTCTGAGGTGGAAGCCTCAACGAAGCTCTTCTTTACCTCCATGAATGTTTCCTTAGCATGATTAAGGTCAAAAGTGACTTCTTTCTCAGGAGATTTTCGAACCCATCCATCTTCTTCAGGTTGCTTACCCTTATCTGCGCTAGTCGTCATACTGCTTCCTAGTACAATATTAATGCTCTGATCCTCCTTGCGGGGCTCATTCCTCATCATTTGTAAATTCTGCGTATGTTGCTAGGGTTATGTTTTCTTCTCTTTCATTTTAGCTATTAACACCAGACATTCTTCTGTGGCATGGTCAAACTGTCTTTAGTATTGACACGAAGGGTGTGTAGGATTTGGGAAATCTCACGCAAAGTGCCTCGACTATCCACAATTGTAGAAAATAATCTAACCATGACCTTTACTAGGTCCTCATCCTTGCTCTCGTCCTCGGCCCTAAAAACCCCCATCCGCTCCTCCTCTGCCTTGATCTGGAGGCCAAGTTTCTACTTCCATATGGTAATTAGGGGTTCTTTCCATCATCATCTCATAGCTTCGACAATGGTGCTCATTGTGCTCCACAACTTTACAAAAATTACATAACAATTGCTGAGGTGTCTGATTTTTTTTTTGAAGCAAGTGGTAGTTATTTGTTGCATGTTGGCCAGTGACTTGATAAATGGTGCATCATAGCACATATCCCATGCTTGGCCTGGCTGGGGCTTCTGGCTTCAGGCTGGGTGACCCCCCCATAAGATAGTAAGCATATACTGGAAAATGATCTTTATCATGCCCATGGACCTTGCACTTCAAGCACCAAACCTCTGCACACACTTCTGACTTAGTTTCCTTTTGTTTCTTCAAACTCTATAATTCTAGGTGTAGGCTTGCTAACTGTGAGTGGATCTATTTTACCCCTAGGTTTGTATCATGAATAGGTGATGCATGCAACATCATCGCAATTTCTGGGGCTTCTGCCTAAATTTCTATCTTTTGCTGTGACAAATCAATTCTTAAATGGGGCAAAAGCGATGTGATAAACCAATCACGATGCTGGCTATATGAGATTTGCATGTTAGCCTATCTGATCTAGCATTTTAACCTCTAATCAAAGTCCCAAGGTGTCTCCTCAACCCTCATCAATATCTCCTTAAATTCAGTTATCGACTGTGCCTCAGATTTAGGCTAACTAAACTCTTTGTTCAAAGTTATATGAGTTTCTGCTAGGGATGCATGAGGATTACCAACACAATACTTAATGTACCAGGATAGCGCGTGATCCTGCAAGGCGGTAACCAACTGTGCCTTCTTTATATTATCATTGGTGATTTTCTGCGTTGTCCATACAACGTTCGTAACAAACCAGAACGACTCTGGATCTTCACTTCCTATGCCCTTGAATATCGACATCTTCATTGCGTTTGCCATGTTGAATAGTGGCGATGGAGGTGGAGGTATGGGTGAAGGTGTATGTGGTGGATGGATGATGTGTTCTAGGAACACCCTAATTTATTAGCTGAACATTGCTTTGTGACATAGTCTACATTGCCCATTCATTGTCACTTGAAGGAGGTCCAATCAATGGGCTATACTCTGGTCCTGATTCTTCACTATTCCTAAAGAACCTTCCACTGCGCATAGCTCCGAACATCAAGGTAATGGCATTATCCACTTTTCACACAACAACGTCTTAATCCAATTATTAAATGACCTGATGTACTTACCTTGCGGTCCTTTTAATAATTTCCTCTCCATTTCACAATAGATAATTGATGTGTCTACTAAAAATTCAGTAACAAATCCTCCCAGAATTCAATCAAGCCAGTGATCGACAGTCCACATGATCTTGTTATCGAATGTCTCTAGTCTTCGCATCAATTTTGGCATCCACACTATAGGACTGTCGAGCTTCCACCTTCCTTAACTAATTTCCAATTTAGATAACCATTCATATAATTCAATTGGAAAAGTGCTAAAGAAAATTTCTTGTACCTCTGTACATAGATACCTATTCAACCAATCCTCCTTTGAAAGCGCAAATTCCCATTTTCTTGAGCTGCAAAATCTTGAATCTCCTGATCTAACCACTTTTCAATTTCTTTCGTAGTCGGATTCCAATGATGCAACATCACACATCTCTTTTAAGCAGATCCTGGTCCCGAAAACAGAACCATTTGTTGGCTTAGGGGGTCTTGACCTAGGTTCAGAGTTAGTTGCACCAACCAATAAAACCCTACACTGTTGGCCCTTTTGGCAACAACCCCCGTAGCGTAGGCTAAAGTCTCACCTGAATCAGTATTGGGGGATGAAAAATAATTTTTCTACATGCATAGGCTAGTGTGATGTCTTCCAGTGCCTTAGAGATGACTCATTGCATATCGATAGATTTCTAGGGCTCGTTACGGTAAATAAGTTAAATCTTCCTTCAGACCTTGGCGAAGGTCCATGATCAGTCTTTGTGGACCTTAAATAATCGATTTTGTTGGGTGTGGAGCCTAATTATCTTCTGTATTCAAAGGTTTCAGTCAGATGTATACCCCAAGAAGACTGTGCACCCCTCCACACGGGGGGGTGCGAGGGGGCTAATCCCCCCTGGCTAGGGGGTCCGGGGACCAGCAGTCCCCTGGTGGGGGTTCGGGGGCAGCATGCTCGAAGCTAAAAAAATAGATGTAAAATTGCCTTGTAGAAGTCTAGTGATTTCTAGTCAATCTGGTCCATTCATTAGGTGGATGATCTTACAGTGGAAGTTATGTTTAGTTTGGGGTTTTTTGCCCTAAAAGGCAACCCCTCACTATATATGAGGGAATTGTATTGCATCTATGTATATCTATATTCTAAGTGAGGAAGAGAGCGGAGATTGAGAGTGAAGAGGGAGTTACAGCAGATCTATTGTAGGTTGTATCTCTTTAGTTTGCTGGATAATATAATAAAAGGAGGACTGGTTGTTTCTCTGTGGAAGTAGCCCAACCTGGGTGAACCACATATATCTGTGTCTCTCTTGTTTTATGCATTTTCTGTGTTTATATTTCTGCAATATTTTATGTGTTTCATTGCTCCGTAATATATAATTTTCTAATAGATTTACCTATGTTTACACATCAACAAGCAAACTTAGATTGGAGTTTGCTTAGATCTACTTAATTCATTAAAAAACATAAGAGAAAATGGCTTGTAACTTTGCGGAAGTGGCTAAGCATTCATTTCATACATTATTAAGAAAGAATTAGTGAATTCGCATAACATTCAATCATTATTTCATAAAAAATACCATTAATTGGAAACATATAACATAAACAAATGCAATGGAAATACACAATAATTCTTCAAAAAGTTGTCTTTATTGATCTTTCATTCACAGGTTACAAACCCTTTACCCTGCGCACACAGCTATAGGGGTCTGTGCACTCAGCTGTGGACTCTACCTAGGCCTCTTGTGCACTCAACTACAAGATCCTCCCTTTCTCTATCTAAGCGTGGGAAGAAGTGTCTTCCTACCTTAGCTCTGGCTCAAGACAACAAAAACTCTTCAATGTACACCAATCTATCCCACGCTATCTCTAAGACTCACTAAGACTCATTTATTTATAGATTTTCTCATACAATACCATGGCCCCCAACTCATGGGAGAGTCTTCAAAACTGACCAAAAACAAGGGGCTAAATCCCCTTTGACTCTATCTATCTGCATGCTATGCATCCACATTTTGCGGATACTTTACATCTTTTACAAAATTCTTTAAAAAAATGACTAGTTTATTCAATTCTACCCTTGGGGACCCCATTCCAACAATTGTTCTTTTCACATTGGCCTTTGTGCCTAGAATCCTGGACTCCCAAACACCATAGTAATCATTTTATGGCTTCTCCAACAAGCCTTCTTCTATGGTGATTATCTATCAGAGATTGCAACAACCATAGGACTCCCCCTAATCTTGACACATCAAGCATATCAATGCTAACATCTACTGCCACAAAACTCCATTCTAATTTGGTTGACATCAATGCAAACTGTCTAGCAATACTTACCAGTGGAAAGGAAAATTGTAATTTATTCTAGATAAGTAGGAATGACTTTAACCTAAAATAAGTCTACATCATGTAGTTGGTTTTCCATTGACCCTTATACTTCCCCAGACTCCAGTCGGGAAAGATGGTTAGGCCACATGTTATCCCAACCTAACTTCATAATGAATTAAAATGTAAACTTGATCCAGATGGATGTTGGTGGCCACCCTCATGTCCCACTTGGACCCCCACAACTGTATCTTTCAGTTTTTCAATTTCCTTAATTGTAGCACAAATTACTATTTTTGGCAGTTTTTCGGGTCTTGAACTTTCGAAGCCGTTTTGAGGCCCTAAAAAACGCTTTATGGGAAAACAGGGGCCAACATGGGTAAGTTGTATTTCTTGAATAGATCTTTCTAATGAAGTATTGTGCATGTCAAATAGAGATCGTGTGCCAAAGCTACGACCCGAGGAATTTGATCTACCAATTTACCCAAACGGGGCCCAGAGTTTGGCATTTCATCCACTAGGGTTAGGTTTTTGGATGTTTAGGGTTTTCCATTATTTTTCAACAATAAATAGGCCTTCAAGCCTCATTATAAGATAGTTTAGAGGCATGTAGTTGCCACATCTCTTCTCAGAGATAAGCTATCATCACTCGAGCTAGTCTTATTTCCATTCTGTTTGTAAGCATATTTCAATATTTTACATTAATGAACTGAAGTATTATTTCTGTTGCATCTCTGTATTTATATTTATTTCTTTATTTTATTACATTCCTGCATAAATATGGATCAGTGGTATCAAAGCAGTTTTCTCTTTCTCTGTTTTTCTTTGCATGTCCCCAATGAGGTCGGGAAAAAATGAGTTAAGGCTAGAACTGGTCAAACCTTTGCAAGACCAGCCTCACAAATCCCAACGGCCTCCCATGGAAGATGAAAATAAAGATGAGGGGGTAGGAGATCCTATCAAAATATTTCTCAAAGAATCCCTCGAGCTTGAAAGGAACATGATGATGGACAACTTTTCCTAGATCCTTCAGCGGCTACCCAAGGGTGATGCATCTAGCAGCTACTCTAGAAACGCCACACCCTTTAAGGTACAACTTAACTTTGAAATCCCCATATTTGAGGGTTATATAGATGCAGATGTTGTAGATAAATGGTTAAATCTACTAGAAGGTTATTTTTATGTTCATGATTTTTCCAGCCAGGGAAAGATTACTTTTGCTTTTCTCAAAGCCGCTCCCCACGTCATGGACTAGTGGGAAACCTACTGCGAGCATAAGGATGAAAGTACAACGTCAATGTTTTTAGTCGCACCCACATGGAATTCATTTTGGGATTCCATCAAGGAGTAGTACTACCCTGTCAGAAGATATGAGGATAAATAAATAAAGTGGACCACGCTGCGGTAAGGAAGGGACCAAGATGTGCCCAAGTTTACCAATATTTTTCATACCCTTCACACAAAGTTTGCTATCAAGGATTCTGAGAGGAAATTGGTACTCAAATACCGCAGCTACCTACATAGGAACATCAAGGACAAGTTGGATTTCTTGGACATCTCCTCGCTTGGCACGGGGTACCGATATGCTTTCGAGATCGAGTTGAAGTTTAAAGAGAAAAAGTGAGACTTTGGATCCGTGAATCCAAAGCAACGGAAAGGCTTCCCCAAACTGCATAACCAAGGACAATGCCAATACAGGGCGACCCAAGACAACCAGTCGAAGCTACAAGAAAGTAACACCACAAGAATTCAAAGAAGGACACAGGAAAGTGGTGTGATTTCCCTATGATCCCCACTCACAACATAAGGGAGTGTTGGGCCAAGCAGTCATTGGTGGCCGAGTTTAAGGCTTCAGAATTAGATGCATTTTCCAACGTTGAGTTAGAACCTGACAAGAGGAATGAAAAAGGGATGTAGATCATTGATGCAGAGCCCAACACCAATTTTGCCACCGCCAAGATCCAAAAGAATGAGCTTGAAATATCCAGGGGAGGGGGAGTGTCCTTTCCACTCACAAATTTGGGTGAAGGGTTCGCCACTACAATTCATTGTCAATAGTGGTAGCCAAAAGAACCTCATTTCAGCATAGGTCTAGAAGTGCCTGGGCCTACTGACCGTACCACACCTGTAGCCGTAAAACATCAGGTGGCTTCACTAAGGACGAGATATCTTAGTCTGCTAGCAGTGTCGCCTTCCCTACAGCATCAAGCCCTTCATAGATGAGGTATTGTGTTATGTTGTGCCTCTTGACGTTTGTGATGTATTATTAGGAAAACCATACTCATGGAAGCGACATGCTATATATGAGTTGAGACCTCACTATGTTATTATTTAGTTGGGTAATATATTATACAAGATATTGGAGGTAGCCCCACCTATTGCCACCTCTTTGATCTATGTTAAGAAATGTAGTAAGATCATCTCCCAGACTAGGACATTTATTTTCTTTTTGATTCACTCTCAAAGTAAGGGGAAGATCGTAGCCACATCCATGGTCCTTGGGATGGGTTCCTCCACGCAGCAGAAGCAGGTGGATATGGTTGTGAAAGAACACGGTGACATATTTTCCTCTCCCATATGGGTACCTTTGCACTATCAGGTCAAGCATTCGTTTGATCTAACTCTTGGAGCACCTCTACCCAACATGCTGATATATCACTGCTCCATTAAGGAAAATGCAAAGTACAAGCAATGACATGATCAGCAACGGGTGCCACACACGGGTGACAAAGTCTAGTTTCATTTGCAGAAAGAATGCCTTACAAGAGCCCATCGAAAGCTCATACCACTCCGATATGGTCCTTACACCATTACAAAGGTTGTGGGAAAAAATTCTTTAGAGCACAACATTCCCCCATTCCTTGAATTGCACCAAGTGTTTAATGTGGACTACCCTTGATCATGCTTCCCACCATTACTAGACACATTAGAGATTGTAGAACAGCTCAGCAGGGACCAAGTTCAGCAGAAGTTTCCCCATCTCATGGAAGCACTCAACGCAATGGGGACCATTGCTTCCTAAGGGGGATGAATGATCCAGGTGGATGTTGGTGGCCACCCACCTATCCCACTTGGACACCCACAACTGTCTTTTTCAAGTTTTTTAGTTTCCTTAATTATAGCACAATTTACTATTTTTGGCAGTTTTTCGGGTCATGAACTTCCAGAGTCGTTTTGAGGCCCTAAATGACGTTTTTTGGGAAAACAAGTGTCAACATGGGTCATTGACCCATGTTATCCATTCAGAAATTTGTAGTCCTTGGATAGATCTTTCTAACAAGGTATTGTGCACGTCAAACAAAGATTGTATGCCAAAGTTACGACCCCTGGAAGTTGATGTACCAATTTACCCAAACGTGGCCCAAAGTTTGGCGTTTCATCTCCTAGGGTTATGTTTTTGGATTCTTAGGGTTTTCCATTATTTCTCAACAATAAATAGGCCTTCAAGCATCATTGTAACATAGTTCAGAGGCATGTAGCCACCACATCCCTTCTCAGAGATAAGCTACCATCGCCCAAGCTAGTCTTATTTCCATTCTGTTTGCAAGCATATTTTAGATTGTACGTTAATGAAATGAAGTATTATTTATGATGAATCTCTGTATTTATATTTATTTATGTACTTAATTTTGTTCTTACACAAATTTGGATCAGTGATATCATAGCGTTATGCTCTTTCTCTGTTTTTCTTTGAATGTCCCCAACGAGGTCGGGATATAAGGAGTTAGGACTTGAACTGGTCAAACCTTTGCAAGACCAGCCTCAGAAATCCCAAGGGCCTCCCATTGTAGATGAAAAGAAATACAAGGGTGTAGGAAATCCTATCAAAATCTTGCTCGAAGAAGCCCTCGAGTGACAAAGGAACACGATGATGGATAACTTTGCCCAGATCCTTCAGCGGCTACCCAGGGGCGATGCATCTAGCAACTACTCTAGAAATGCCACACCCTTTAAGGTATGAGTTAACTTTAAAATCCCCATATTTGAGGGTTAGATATATGTAGATGTCGTAGATAAATGGTTAAATTTTCTAGAAGGGCATTTTCTACACCCTTTAAGGTATGAGTTAACTTTAAAATCCCCATATTTGAGGGTTAGATAGATGCGGATGTCGTAGATAAATGGTTAAATTTTCTAGAAGGGCATTTTTTATTCATGATTTTTCTAGCTAGGAGGAGATTACTTTTGCTCTTCTCAAATCTGTCCCACACGTCAAGGACTGGTGGTAAACCTATTATGAGCAAAAGGATGAAAGTACAGCCTCATTGTTTTCACCCGCACCCATGTGGAATTCATTCAGGGATGCCATCAAGGAGCAACACTACCTTGTTGAAAGCTATGAGGATAAATAAATAAAGTGGACCACGCTGCGGCAAGGAAGGGACCAAGACTTGCTGAAGTTTACCAATATTTTTCATACCATTCACACAAAGTTGGGTATCAAGGATTCTGAGGAGCAATTGGTACTCAAATACCGCGGCTACCTACACAGGTACATCTAGGATGAGATGGAGTTCATAGACATCTCCTCACTTGGAAAGACGTACCGATACACTGTCAAGATCGAGCAAAAGTTTAAATAGAAGAAACGAAACCTTGGATCCATGAATCCGAAGTAAGGGAAAGGCTTCCCCAAACTGCAGAACCAAGGACAATGCCAAGACAGGGGGATCGAAGACAACCTGTTGAAGCTGCAAGTAAATAACACCACCACGAAGTCAAAGAAGGATATAGAAAAGTGGTGTGAGTTTCATAAGAGCCCCACTCATAACACAAGTGAGTGTCAGGACAAGTAGTCGTTGGTGGCCAAGTTGAAGGTTTCAGAATCAGATGCATGTTCCAACCCTGAGTTAGAACCTCACAAGAGGAATGATAAAGGGAAGCAGATCCTTGATGTGGAGCCCAACGCCACTGTTGCTGCCACCAAGATCTAGAAGAATGAGCCCGAAGATCTAGAGGAGGGAGAGCATCTTTTCCACTCACAAATGTGGGTGAAGGGTTCACCACTGCAATTCATTGTTGATAGTGGTAGCCAAAATAACCTCATTTCAGTAGAGGTCGTGAAGCAGCTGGGCCTACTGACCATAACACACCCATAGCTGTACAACATTGGTTGACTTCACCAAGGACGAGATATCTTAGAAACCTCGCTCTGTTATTATTTCTTTGGGTAATACATTATACATGATACTGGAGGTAGCCCCACCTACCACCACCTCTTTGATCTCTACTAAGAAATGCAATAAGATCATCTCCGAGACTAGGAAATTTATGTTCTTTCTGGTTCACTCTCAAGGTAAGGGAAATATTGTAGCCACATCCATGGCCCTTGGGAAGGGTTCCTCCATTTAGCAGAAGTAGGTGGATACGGTTGTGGAAGAACATGGGGACATATTTTCCTCTCCTACAGGGGTACCATTACACTGTCGGGTCAAGCATTCGTTCGATCTGACTCCTGAAGCACCTCTACCCAATAGGTCGATATATCTCCAATCCATTGAAGAAGATGCCAAGTACAAGCAATAACATGATCAACATCAGCTGCGACACAAGTTTCAGGTGGGATACAAAGTCTGGTTTCATTTTCAGAAAGAATGCCTTACAAGAGCCCATCGAAAGCTCATAACACTCTAATATGGTCCTTACACCATTACAAAGGTTGTGGGAAACAATGATTTGGAGCACAACATTCCCCCATTCCTTGGCTTGCACCGAGTGTTCAATGTGGACTTCCCTCGACCATGCTTCCCACCATTACTAGACACATCATAGATTGCAGAACATCTCTCCAGGGACCAAGTTCAGTAGAAGTTTCCCCATCTCATGAAAGCACTCAACGCAATGGGGGCCATTGCTTCCTAACGGGGGAGGAATGATCTAGGTGGATGTTGGTGGCCACCCACCTATCCCACTTATCCCCCCACAACTGTTTCTTTCAATTTTTTAGTTTCCTTAATTGTAGCACAATTTACTATTTTTGGCAGTTTTTCAGGTCCTGAACTTCCAAAGCCGTTTTGAGGCCCTACACGACATTTTTTGAGAAAACAATGGCAAAAATGGGTCATAAAACCATGCTAGTCATTCGAAATTTGTATTCCTTGGATAGATCTTTCTAATGAGGTATTGTGCATGTCAAACGAAGATCATATGCCAAAGTTACGACCTCGGGAAGTTGATGTACCAATTTTACCCAAATGGGGCCCAAGGTTTGGCGTTTCATCTCCTAGGGTTAGGTTTTTGGATGTTTAGTGTTTTCGATTGTTTCTCAACAATAAATAGGCCTTCAAGCCTCATGGTAACATAGTTTAGAGGCATGTAGTCTCCACGTCTCTTCTCAGAGATAAGCTACCATCACTCGAGCTAGTCTAATTTCCATTCTGTTTGTAAGCATATTTCAATATTTTACATTAATGAAATGAAGTATTATTTCTACTGCATCTCTATATTTATATTTATTTCTGTACTTTATTGCATTCTTGCATAAATCTGGATCAAAACTCCTGATATAGTAAGATCCATCTACATATTTTCCCTTCAAGAACATGCTTATTGACCAAATACTTCAATAAAAAATGATCAATAAAGAATTTAAATGGTTCACCAAGGAGATAGTTCCTAAAATTATGTAGTGAATATACCATTGCGAGGGCCTCTCTTAATGTGGTAGTATAATTATTTTCTTTCGTTGAGAGCTTCCTACTAGCAAAGTAGATAGGATGATCTAGATTTCTCTCCCCTACTTGAGATAGAATGGCCCCTGAGGCATCTACATGCGCATGGGCTACACTAGAATCAGTGCATTGGCAAGTTTCCCCTTTAGAGTATCAAATGCAATGTCACACTCAGCATCCCACATAACACGCTCAACATTTTTCAGTAATTTTTCTAGAGGAGTAGTGATCAAGGCGTAGTTGAAAATAAACCTATGGTAGTATCCCGTATGCCCCAAATTGATCTTAGTTGTTTAACAATCATTTGCGGCAGCATATTCAATATCACCACAACCTTGGAAGGATCTACATAGATTCCTTCCTTACAAACTATATGTCCAAGTAAGGTTCTAAAAGGGATAGTAAAAATACACTTCTTCAAGTTTAGTGAGATCTGTAGTTGCCTAAAATGATCAAACATCTCCTAGAGCAGATAGGGATGCTTCTTCAACAAACTATACACCATCTAATCATCCATATATACTTCAAGAAAATTATGAATGTAGTATCGAAATGCAACAATCACGATCCATGAAAAGAAAATGGGGGCATTTTTCAGGCCAAACGACATGACATTGTAAGCATAAGAGCACCACTTAGTTGTGAAGGTAGTTTTCTTCTTATCTTCATCTGGAATCTGGACTTAGTGTTAAGCAGAAAATCCATCAATAAAGAAGTATGCTTAATTGCCAGCAACATTGTTTCAGACCATGTTTTTGAATGAAGTAGGTAATGGGTCATGCACATAGACATTGTTAAGACTTCAATAATCTACCTACCCCCACATATCCTCTAAATCCTTCTTATCTTGAATGAAAATGAGGCCAACTCACTTAGCTTCATCAATAGAAATGAGGATTCCTACTAGCATCTTGTTGATTTATTTCTTTATCTTCTCTTTTACTCTTGGGTTCAACTTGTACATTTGATGCTTTATTAGTCTTGCATCTGGCTTTAGCATGATTTTAATTTCTCCCAAGTATCTTTTGACCCCCTTGAGCTCCGCAACTGATGCAGGAAACATATCTTCATATTCCTCTAGAAGGTCAAAAATCTCTTTTATAGTCTGCTCGTCTCAATAATCGCCAACCAAAGCCAGCTTAGTTTTCTCCTTAGTGCCATTGTTGTGTTTCCATAACTTCAATGGATTTAGATGTGGAAATTATGTGATAGGTCCATCTTTTATACCTCACTCCCTTTTTGACTCCTTGAAGGCTAAGTGCCTCAATTCCTCCAAGTCATCTCCATCTGAATCTTTATCTATGTTTCCGCAAGAGAAACCACTTCATGGAAACCTAATTCATAGATAGGGTCAGGAATATCTTGGCCAATATAATCCTCTACAAGTAGTCTTGCAGGGAACATAACCCTCTTAATAGCTTTCATAGCTACCGTAATCTCCTCATCTTCATTTGAAAAATATAAATCACTATAAAAGTGGGCTACCATCGGTTCCCATGTATTTGTTTACCTCCTCATTTCCTCACTTACATACCAAACCTATGGAAATTTTCTTAAGGTAGGAATGAATTGATGTACCCACAAAGCTTTAGGAAGTCCTTCTTTGATACATTTACTTATACACCTTTGAATGTGTTTCTATAGATCCGTGTGTCCCTCGTACTTAGGCATACCAAATGAATAATCCCTTGGGCCATCAAAGCGACACAACAAAGTGTACTTCAAAGACATTTTTAAGAAAACTAATCCCTCTTACGGACAAGATTGATCTCCCTAGACCTCATTGAAATTTAGTAAGAAACAATAAGCAATTGCTACCTTTCCCTAAATTACGATTGAATGAAACAAGAAATATGAGAGAGGTCAGTTACCATTTAATAAAAATTCCTGATGAAGTTCCTTTCAGTTCCTTCAACCTTTCACTCTCCTCGATGCTTGAGAGATCGTTCTAGCAGTTCCCACGTCTTATACACGATGTATTGAAGGAGATATGCATAGACAGAAACACACAAGGTTAAAGAATGCAGTATATAGCATAAAATATAAATGAACTAATTAACACAACATATATCATAAATCGAATGAATAAGCAATCATAACCTATGTAGGTGATCAAGGAATCCCACAAATGATATAAAGGAAGACATAATTGGGAAAGAAAATTGCTTTAATATTAATAAAATGGAGAAAAAACTTACAACCTCAAAGACTTGATGTTACAAGTCTCTTTTCACAATCTCCAACCCTCTCCTTGGATGAATAACATCATAGCCTTATTTGTGCAACACAAGCCTACTTCCAATAGTTCTCCTCAATCCTCAGGCCTATGTTAGATTTATAGGCAAAGAGGGGGAAGTTTGGGATCCATTTCCTAAGGGATGAGATCCACAAATGGCGTGATAGGGGTTCCACAAAGAGAGGGAGGTAGCTCCATGATGGGAGGGATTAGTTTGGATTCTAGCCTTGCAAGGGGATGCTTTGGAACACGTTTATGGATAGTGAAAGATCCAAACATATGGTCATTTTCCTAATATAAAAGAATGATGTGTAATAGATTGCCCCCTAAAGTGCCAAGTCATAAGAGATGTTTGATGACTGAAGCACTTTATCATGCCAAAGTCTAGGTTAGAGACTACAGTCGGAGACCTGAAATATATATATATAATCATCACTGAGGTAGGAATTCCCATACTTAGAGCATAAATTTCTCAAAGAACTAGTATAAAAATACATTTGTAGATCCATGTCAATAAACGACATAGTATGGACACAACCATTAAAGGACCTATCTTTACAATCATGAATATTTAATAACGCCACAAAACTTGGATGTATTAAACTAGATTCAGGGTCTTGATCTCCATCTCTCTATCCATAGTACGAATGTAGCCATGCGAGTGAATTCCTCGTAGCCAAACATGGTGGAAACCACTTGATTACCAGTCAGTGATGTGAACTGTTAACAAGTGTGAGAGAAACCACCAATAATGAAAATGGTTATCAAGGTACTTCTAGTATAATCTATGAAGTGTGAATCGATGTGCTGATGCCGAACAATCATAGAAGCATTCTATCGATGGTCAATGATGAGAACCTATCGTCGAAGGCAAGAAACCTTCCATTAAGGCATGTAGGATTCAATGTACTTAAGGTTTCTATATCAACTTCCTAGATAGTGAACTAAAGTCGATAGGGAGCAACCTATTGCAGGAGGCCCTATGACATGAAAATCATGTCAAGTTTTGAAGAACAACATTCTGGAGTAATATAGGACTGTCTCAGGGATGGTTGACACAACTGAAGGCTATGAATGGAAAAGTAATTTGATAGAGGTTGGAATTCTCTTAAACATATTAGTGACATAGAATTTTCACTGGGAAGCATTTGACTAAAAAAAATAATACCTAAATCAATTGAAGACTTTCAATGAGGTATGGGGAACTAAGAGGTAAATGGATTTCCTAGCTCGAACATAAAAAATGATGGGTTGTCATGTTCAAGAGTGACATACTGCCTTTTACAATACAAAAACAAAGTTTTTTTTCCCACTTTTCCCCCGCCATTATTGGCAAGTACCTCTTTATTTTTGGAAAGCTTGAGGAGGATAACATATGCTTGTCCTATAAGCTCATTCTTCAGACGAGTCCTTCAAAGTATTTTTAAAAAACCCTAGGAATGAGTGGTACGGTCTCGTTAGATTAATCAGTCATGCACTGTTTAATTTTTACAAGTCCAGTGAAGGGGTAACTCGATGACATTTTCATGTTTAAGGATTTTAAAAAGAAATAAAAGAAAACTTGTTCAATTCTTTCAACTCAAATTTTAACGAGGCCGGAGAAAGTGTAGCTCAATGTTTTTCAGTTTTATGGAGGTAGGAATAAAACATAAGTAAAATCCACAATGTCCTTTTTCGTAAATTGAGTCCCTCAAGCCTAAAAAAGGGTAAAATAATGTAGGAGAGAACTCTATTGACCATGATTAGTCAACATATACGTTTTTCATAATAGTCTAGTTCAGTCTGTAAAGGGGGTAAACTTATATTGAATATACAATTGTTCATTTACTTTTACGAGTTCGAACAATCAAGTACTCCACAATCTTTTCATGTTTAGGGAGTCTGAAAAGGGCGTCAAGGGAACTCCTTCTTTCATTTTTTCATAAGTTTTAACGAGTTTGAAAAAGTGATAAAAATATACTCAATTACAAAATGATTCATTTTCATAAATAACTTGTGATATGCACACTTAAACTAAAAAATTATCGTCATTAGTAAAAAAATATAGTCAAAAACATTATAAATTTGTGTTTTTTACCCTTTGAGAGTGATAAAGTGCATTTTTCACCAAGAACTTCAGAGGCAGATTCTAGGAAAACCATTGGACGAAATTTCTATCTATCTTCTTGAGGGTAAATCATCTCTCTAATATCTTCATTTCCATGGTTTCTATTTTTCATTTGACCGTGTATTTTGGTTTTTTAGGGAGGGTTTTCAAATGGAAAATCATCCTCTATGTGCGTAGTCACCCTTATTAGGCGTGCACACATCGATTGAGTTTTTTACACTAAAAAATGGGATGTGTGTAGTTTATAAGCCTAGAACTGTGCATATCCACACTATTTTTCTCATGCGGCTGCGCACAGTGCCAAGGGAATTAAAAATTTAGTTGAAAATGCCCAAATTTCTTGCAAAATTTTACCACAATCCTTTCTAATGATCCTCCATGTTCGTTTGCAAGGGTTAGAGATGCAAAAATGGAGTGGAGAGAGCGTGAACATGAAGAACAAGAAATAGATTCTCTGAACCATCCAGAGACAATACAGAAATTGACACACTGTGGCCTATATATTTTTTCACTATTCCAGGCATGAAGGCCCAACTAGGCTTGTTGTAGGGGATAGTGAGAAAGTGGAATATACAAGAAGAAAGCTTCATAATTGGAGATCATAGACTCACTATCGATGCAAATGAAATTTACTTCTTGTTTGGGCTTCCACACAGTGGGGTGGAAATTTCTTTGTAAGGACAAAGGCGAGGTGAAGAAACAAATGCCACCTATCTAGTGCAACATTACTTCTAAGGAGCTTCCCTCAAGGATGGGAGAATTGCTATCAAAACCATGGAGAAACTTCCTTTGAGAGATATTGGTTTCACTGTTGCATGACTATGCAGAAGTGCAACTCTTCACGTGCTTACAAAGGCTCAGATGCAAATCGTCATTGAGTGTTTGCAACCTACAATATTCAACTGGTGGGAAGTGGTAGTTGCCAATTCGAAAGGGCAACTAACTAGAGTCAAAACTGGAAAACTCAAGAATTTTGGGTATGGTTCCTTTGTCATTTCGTTTTCTCTAGAGAGGATCCCTCTTCTTGCTCCACAAGTAGCTATAGAGAGAGGAGGAAATCGAGACCTTCACACACTAAAGTAGGTCACAATGACGGTATGCCACAGAGGTGGTGAAGGGACAATGATCTGGTATACTCCTGATTTCTTTAGGTGGCCAGAAAATTAAATCACCATGATTGAAGATTTTCCATATGCAATCATGGATTACATAGGTCATCCAGATATGCCACTGCTAACTGGGATGTAGTGGGGCTATCTAGGTAAAAAAATCACACTTTGGTTGTTTTGTGAGCATCCAAAATTAATTTCCCAAAATGATCATGTAGATGTGGGCTCGGTGAGATGTGCAGGTCTACGCAGATATGATAGGTGCACTGAGCAACTAGTAGCTCCCTCTCTTCTACAGAGAGGTTTTGGAGCACCTACAACTTCATACATAATGTGAAAAGAAACAGAATCGATGAAAACCGGGCAGAAAGCTTGGTTTATGTGCATTACAACTTGAGGTTGTTGAGTTATTACTGTGATCGGGCTTATGAGGATCCAAGATATAAAATTTGGGACAACCACCCAGAGGATGACGATTTGGAGGATGGCACTATACATCTTGAAGAACTGGAAGAGGAAATTATAAGGGAGGAAGATAAAGCAGTAGCCATGCCACCTCCACCATCCAGTAGCAGTGCTCGAGTTCCGAGTCTTGTTCCTTTGCTGTCGCCACCTGCATCTACACGCGCATACACCCGACGCAACAAAGACATTGAATGAGCTAGAGCATAACATTGAGTGGTTGACCCTAGACATCCCAGATATTGGGATTGATGACTTGCCTCTCCTCTATTAGAGGCACATTGTGGGGGTTCCCATACCTATTAGTCGTTCGCTACGATGAGTAGCTTGCACTGTAGTCTGCTACCATGATCATCATGTGTAGCTTCTAGTCTTAGGGCTATATTTTTTCATTTTGATGATCTATCGGCATGTCCACATAATAAAGACCACATAGCCTCATGTTTTTGGATCATACATTTTTGTAAAACCATACTTTTTACAGACATTTTACTTAATGAAAACTATTACTTCTATCTCAATCTATCTTCTACAATATATGGATGAATATTGTTTTTACTTTCTTACAGATGCTTACCATCAATGCATCAGTAATCAAATGTAATGCAAGATAAATAGGAAAAGTAACAGAAAATGGTAAAAAGATGCTAAAAAAATTGTTGCACAAAAAACACAATTACAATGTACCCATGAAGAGGCACATGCCCCATGAGATTTGTTTGATATTCTTAAGTAAATGGTATAGGTAGATGAAATAAAGGTTTATTGATAAAATCACATAAAATACTCAGCTTAAAAAGGGACTTGTTTCATTTTTTAACAAGCTTGAAATAGAACTATGTTCACGAATTTCATAAAGTGGTTTCATTTTTATACAAGCTTGAAATGAAAATAACTATGCTCAAAGTTTGTTTCATTTTTTAACAAGGTTCACATAGAAATAGAATAATATATTATTAAATCTTAATATTATAAAAATAAAAATAATATTAAATTTATTAATATAATTTTGAACTGGACCCTAGAGTCCAAATTAGCCGTTAATTAGCCGCTATGTAGCCGTTGGAGTCTCTGCTCAGTCTATTTAACATGCTAAGCTAGATATGTGTCTTCAACTTGTCCTGACGAGATACCACACTAGTTGGTTCGAAACGCGTCGACAAAGGTCTTTTTTATGTGATTTACGCCGAAGCTCTTCTTTTAAAAAAGGTTCACATAATCAAATAAGCATAGTCTCAGGCACTTGTTACATTTTTAACAAGGTTGACATAGTAGAAGAACCATCCTCACAAATATCTGTTTCATTTTTCAATGAGTTTGACATAGTAAAAGAACCATCCTCATGGGTTGTTTCATATTTATGCGAGCTTGAAACAAAAATAACTATTCTCATAAGAAACTATTTCATTTTTTTTTATGAGGTTGACACAGTAAAATAATTGTCCTCTTAGTCAATTGGATCATGGCTTCCATTTGGAAGAAACATGGGCCAAGGGATTTTCCCGACCATGGCTTCCAAGAGACCTTTGTTAGAAGGAAGAATATCTCTTTGGAAGGAATACATGTGGAGAGAATCAAAAGGGGTAATAAAATCCATTTCAAACTCCTCCATAAGATTCCCTATGTCAATCACTAGATCTAAGTCATAATAAGTCGAGTAAACAATGAGCGGTGCACTTACATCAGTAAGTAAAAACTTGGGACCAATTGCCACATAATTAACTCGTTGCGAGGTTGATACCACTTGCCACTAAGGAACATTCAAGGATGTCAGATGGCTGGTAGTCAAATCAAGATCTATGAATGAAAGATGGTCAATAGACACAATGTTTTGATTGTGAGGAAAATATATCACGCAGAAGAGTGTCGATAGGACAAATTTCATGGCATAGACATAGTCTCTCCCAAGGAGAAAATTTAAACCCAAGGGGGCCTTGGACTACCATAAGATCAATACAGATAGTTTTACCTTCTAGAGTAATAGTTAACTTAGGAAGGATCCCTAAATGCTCATTAATGGTTCTGTTAAAAGCCAAAAGATTTATAGGTAATAGGCACAAATTGAGGGGAACCAAAAGCTTTTCAAGCATATGAGGATAAAATATTGACAGAAGCACTATCATCTACATTTGTGCATCGCACATTCTTACCATATGCTTTAAAAATGATTTGGAAAGAGGTGGAAGAAGGAAGACTAGGTCCTATCATTCTACTCCAATCAAAGGAAATAACCTCATCACTTGTAGGGGGATCAACGACAACAAGTGAAATGCCCCCATGTGTAGAAGAATTTGAGGTAACCAGGAGAACCTAAGTGGTATTAAGTTCACTCTCTAAAGGGAGAGTGGAATTGACCGAATAGAGAATTGAGTCGACCCCTTGATCAACCAATGGCTCATCAACTTGAGTGATATGTGTTTCACTCTCCAATGGAAGAGTGTGATTGAATGCACTTGTAATTAGATCAATCACTTCATCAATTAACGATAGGTTGAGAGAAATTTTATGGTAACTAGTTGGAAGTTGTTGTTGTGAAATAGTATGTTTATCCAACAATTTTGAGGCTTCATCCAGATGAGGGAAAAGGTGACTATAATGGATCCCTTTGCATAACCTATAAGGAAACCTAACTTTACCCTTTTTCCCAAGAACCTCACAATCACTAGTCGATGGATCAACAATAGGTTGATAAGAAATTTTTGAACATACTTCCAAGACCTTAGGAATACCAAGACAATTAATAAGGATATGGTCACCCATACAAATATTACAAGGGTATCTGGGCTTGCGATGCATACTAGAAGTTTCCTCGACATTACCATTACCTACAACCATGGTTGGTTGGTTGAAATATTTCTTATCTTGCTTCTACTTCTTCTTCCATTTCTTCTTCTTCTTGGTCACCTAGCTACTAGCATTAAGGATTTTACCAAGCGAAGAAGAAGAAGGAGAAGATGACATGTTGGGTGAAAAAGGTAAAGGTTCAACATGAGGTTGGTGATGTTGAGATGATGAACTTGGTTGAGGTGAAAAAATCAGTTGAGGTGGAATATTTTGGGTATTTTAGATCAAAGAAGTTGAAAACAACCACACCGATAAACCTATCGTGAATTCGGGAAGTGACAATGTAGCCGTATAAGGACCAACATTTGAAAAATCAGGGGGAGGATTAGGTTTCCCATTAAAAGGGGATTCTTTATCATTAACATTAAACATTGATTCCATTAGATTCAACTTAATTAAGTTTACTATCAGAATTAACAATTGAAAATCACAATCCACAGCTCAAGTCTATAGAAAAGTAAAAACAAGAAAATAACATATGCTATTAAATCTAAGGAATCAAACATGCAAACAAGATTTTCACAGTGAAATCACTAGTTGGTGATGAAACCTAAGGTCACAGAGATCAAAGTGAAAAGTGGCTAAAGATAGAGCAGGTGGAACCAGTTACATTGACAACCTGCTTAATGTGCATGATCTGGTGCAATTAAACTTCATTTATGCCATCTCAAATGAAGAATACCCTTCAAAAAGGTCAAAGTGAGTCTAGCCAATGTTTATTCTAGGTACAACAGAAACTTCCCCTCCGCCATCACCTCTGGTATAGCCCTAATATTATGTTCTCTAAGGTTACCACGTAAAGAAATTTAATCTAGGGGGATAGTCGCATATCAGATGTACATGCAAGGGTAGAGTAACAAAGCTCAATCCTCTTGAAAGTTCCTCAACACTATTAATCTGAGGTTTACTTCCAAGTGACTCTCAATTACCTTTCAGTACCACTTTTAATACATGTAAAGCACTCTACCATAACCAGTGAAGTGGGACCTATCACTCCACTGGGTACGACATGATATCGTGTTTAACTCCCTTGTAAAGGGAGCTTTCTAGAGCCAAATTGCGTAACTGGATTTACTCCCTATCACAAGATGCTAATGTTTGTTTGCAAATTTGGAAATTTAACTCAGTTCCAAATTCCAAATCCCTACAAACTAATCTAATGTAGGTGGAAAAGATCCCTAAAATAATACAAATTTCTAGATTGATTTTATTAGCGTTGATTTTAAAAGTTGTTATTTACTCATAGGGTAAATAGATGCGAAACTAACGATGTTGTGACTTGACTAAAATCCTAATGGAATCAAATATGAAATTGTAATATTTTATTTTCGATGAATTGTAACTAAAATGAAGGAATATGTTTCATTAACTTTTCAAAATATACAAGAATCAATGAATCATTTCAAAATCTACATCAGAGAGAACAAAAAATACATGATTCTTGGCTCTTCTTTGGAAATTGCAACCTAAATATTTCAAAATTTAAGTTACAAGAAAAAAAAATTGACCTTATCAACTTTTAGCATACCCAAACAAACAATCGATAAATTCTTCCTTCAACATACACAAGCTTTAATTTCAATTTGACGTAATGAGTTGCAAATCACTGTAAAGAAGAAGATTATGTTGTGTTAAAGAAAAAAATAATGAGTAATCACTTTGGAAAAACAAAAAACTTCCAACCATAAGTGCTCTCTTGAAAAACCCTAAATTTTCCTAATACTAATGACACCTTGCAACTTAGAAGACAAAGTAAGAAAAAGTACTTAATCTGATGCTTTAGCATAAAAAAGGACAAACTCAAACTATCCAGCAATGACTAGTCCTTCCAATGATTAATTAGCAATTTACCAGATCAAAATTCAAACCCTAATTTGAGAAAGTAAAGAATTCTTCAAAATGTAACCTAGATGGTAAAATCAAAATAAGGAGGAGATTACCATAAGGTAGACAAGCTTAATTGAAGAGGAGAAAATCAAAATCTCTAGACTTGATGAGGAGAAAACTGAAATTTTAAAAAATTTCAAGTATGTGCACAGGTCATAGAACAAACTAGTGCACATACACATTGTCGCAAAGAGAAAAGTGCACAGAAGTGTGCATTATGCCTAAAGCTAAAGTTCTCACAGCAAGAAATTTTTAGAAAAAATAAAAACAAGTCAAATAAATCACAAAATCTAGATTTTCAATCATTTCCAAACACTCAGAGAAGGCTACAATAGAAGGATCAAAGGTCAAAACAAAGAGAATTAGGGAGAGTGAGACGTTCCCCAGAGGAGTTTCCATTTTTTTAAGTAGACTAATCCTTCTTGCAGACAAGACAAATCTCCCTATACCTCATAGAAATCTAGTAACAAACAACAAAGAATTGCTACCTTTCCCTAACTTATGATTGATTGAAACAAAAAATATGAGAGAGGTCACTTACTATTTAATCAAAATGCTTGATGAAGTCCCTTTCAGTGCCTTCGACCGTTCGCTTCTCCCTCATGCTTTAGAGACCATTCCAGTGGTTGCCACAACTTCTCCATGATGTCTTGAAGGAGATGCGCATAGACATAAACACACACAAGATCAAAGCATCTAGTGTATAACATAAAAGATAAACGAAATAATTAGCTCAACATATATCATTAATCGAATGAATAAGCAATCATAACCTATGTGGCTGATCAAGGAATCCCATAAATTATATCAAAGAAGACATAATTGGGAAAGAATAGTTTCTTTAATACTAATAAAATGGAGAACAAACTTACAACCTCAAAGACTTGATGTTACAAGTCTCTTCTCACAATCTCCAACCCTCTCCTTGGATGAATAGCCTCCTAGCCTTATTTCTTCAGCATAAGCCTACTTCCAACAATCCTCCTTAATCCTTAAGCCCGTGTTGGATTTATAGGCCAATAGGGGGAAGTTTGAGATCCATTTTCGAAGGGATGAGATCCACAAATGGTGGGATAGGGGTTCCACAAAGATAGGGAGGTAGCTCCATGATGGGAGGGATCATGGTTGAATAGGCATCCGTTTGAAGCTTTTTAGTTGTGAAATATTTGACTAACAATGCTTCTAGACTTTTTTTCTTTTTACATTCATCAAGTCACATGCGCAGGCCAGAGTGTAATACACAACACACTTATGCACAATTCCTAATGCAATCTTCTGCGTATGCACAAAGATTTACTAGGGAACTGTGCAAGAAGCTAAAAATGAGTTTTGGAGCCTTGAGATCTAGGAATTTCATTCTCTTTCAAATAGTTTGGGTTCTAGCCTTGCAAGGGGATGCTTTTAAAAACATTAATGGATAGCAAAAGATCCAAACTGATGGTCATTTGTCTAATGTGTCAAGATGACGTGTAATAGACACATCCTTAGAACTGGTTGCAATGATCTCCCCACCACATTGCAAGTGTTGCTTGAAGGGAAACATCAATCAATGGGATCTTATGTGTTTCTTCAACTTTCATATCAATTTCATTAACAAAATCAACAGTAGATCCCATACCATTGAAAATAGGAAAATTTCGTACCTTGGTACCATTCTGTCATGCACAACGAACAATTTCACATCTTCTAGTGTGTAGCTCATGATCTCCCTATTTCCAATCATCCCATGCAACCTCTGAACCGATCTCTATGCTCTGAACATTTCTCCAGCTAATAGAGCCATCAATTGTAGGATTTATGTAATCCTCCCTCTTTCCTGATATGAGTTGGTATATCTGGTCCAAAATGTTATGTTCTTATTTTTCATCCACTTCCATTGTAAATATGGGACCCTGGTAAGGATCCAAGGGATGAATCACTCTATCCCAATCTACTTCAAAGGTTATTGTCTCTAATTTTAAATCAATTGCATCATAGTTCTCAACGACTCAATCGATCCCCAATAATGTAGGATAGGGATATTTGTCTCACATAGTGTCTATTACTTCAAAGTCTACATATTTTTTCACCCATGCGATATCCACTTCGACATCCTCCAAATTTCATACCAGAATAATGCAATACAGATTAGCCATCTATAACTAAACTGGGGAAAATCCTAGTTTCAGTTTCCAAGGGCTTCCCAGGTTACAAGGATTTTGTATTTTTCAACCAGGTTCTAAATAAAATGAGATGTAAACTGGGGTCCTTGATCTGTCACTATTTATCTGGGTACTCCAAAGTAGGAAAAAATATATTTAAACAAGAAGTTTGAAACAAACTGCTGTGTAGCTCTAGTTAATGTTTTCACCTCAACCCATTTTTTGACATATTCTGTGCAGACCAGAATGTAGGATTTTTGGTGAGATGACGGGTTAATTGGTCCTACAAAATCTAGGGCCCATTTTTCAAATGGTTCTAAAACTATTTGAGGTTGCAAAGACATCTCGTCTGATTGGAGTGGTTGACCCATTCTCTGGCAGCTGTCACATCCCTTCACGAATTTCTTAGCATCCTGAAATATTATGGGCCAATAATACCCTGTTGAGAGCACCTTGTATCCCATTCTCTTATCTGCAAAGTGTCCTTCGCAAGGTTCCTCATTACAAGCTTGAAGGATATCAAAAATTTCATCCTCCCTTACACATCGTATGATCTGATGGTCTAGCCCAACGTGATAGAGATTTCCTTCTATCCATGAGTATCTAGAACTTTTCTGAACAATCCTTTTCTTTTCCTTGTAGGATTGGTGTTGGGGGATCTTTCTTGTAGCAAGATAATTAGCTATGTTTTCATACCACGATGAGTGAACTGAAATAGAAAAAAAGATATTCATATGAAAAATAATCTTCAATAGGCATTCTTTCACTACCAACATTCAACCTAGAAAGAAAATCAACCACCATATTATCTTTCCCAGGTTTATCTAGGATAGTTATATCAAATTCCTGTAATAGCAGTAACCACCGTGTAATCCCACCACTAGTGACTAGTTTGTTCATCAAAAAGTGAATGGCAGAGTGGTTATTGTGTACAAACAATTGATATCATGTGATGTAGTGCCGAAATTTATTCATGGCATGCACTACTGCAAGGAATTCTTTCTTGGTCACCGTGTAATTGAGTTCATTTGGAGTCAAGTTTTTACTTATATAATAAATGGCATATGGTTTCTTGTCCTCTAGCTAGCCCAAAACAGCTCCACAAAAGTATCGGATGTGTCTGTAGCTATATGGAACGACAGATTCCAATTCGGTCCCCACAAAATAGGAGTTGTTGATACACAGTATTTTAATTTTGCAAAGGCCTGCTTGCATTTTCATGTCCATAAAAACTCTGCATCTTTCATAAGTAAATAAAATAAAGGAAATGCAATCTTTGAAATTTTTTCTATAAACCTCTTATAGTATCGTGCATGACCCAAGAAACTACGTACCTCTTTTTATCTCTTGGGGATCGGGATTTTCAAGATTAACTCTATCTTAGCAGGGTCCACTTTAATCTTGTCAACTAAAATAAGATACCCCAGCACGATCCTTTCATTCATCATCATGTGACAGTTCTCTGTACTCAAAACAACATTATTCTATTCACATAATTATATTACTTTTTCCAAATTAACTAATGTTGTTTCAAAGGCGTCCCCATAGGGTGTGAAGTCATCCATGAAAAATTTTAGACAGTCATCAACAGATCCGAGAAAATTCCCAGTATTACCCTTTGGAAAGTTGTTGATGCATTACAGAGTCCAAAAGGAAGAACCTTGTATACGAAAGTTCCCCAAGGGAAGGTAAAGGTTGTTCTATATTGGTCTTTCGGGGTAATATATATTTGGTTGTACCCACTAAACACAGCTAAGAATGAGAAAATTTTCTTTCCGGAGAGGGTATCAAGGACCTGGTCTATAAATGGAAATGGGAAATGGTCCTTTTTAGTGGCTTTTTTAAGTTCTCTATAATCCACACACACCCTCTACTTGCCATTCTTTTTGGGGACAATGACAAGCAGAGATAGCCATTTATTGTTAGAAATGGGATAAATGAAGTTGGCATTCAGGAGTTTCTACAATTCTTTTTTTACTACCTCCTTCAATGCAAGGTTCATGCATCACTGTGGTTGTCTCACTGGATTGCAACCATCTTTCAAATAGATGTGGTGAGCACATAGGCTAGGATGCATACCCTTCATATCTATATAATCCCTTGAAAAGACCTTTTTGTATTTCCAGAACATTTGTAATAGAAACTTGTTCTTCTCACCAGTCAAGTTTGGATTGACATTAAGATATTTGCCTGGTTCTATTTCAATAGGACTGTTGTTAATACTTGGAGCAGTATTCATCTATTCAAGGCTCAAATATTTTACAACATCCTCCTCTCCCGAGTCTTCAGTGGAAGTAACAGAAAGTGAATTACTAATAAAACCACTTATGATATCATATGTTGTTTCATTCTTAAAGTACTGTGCCTTCCCGAGGGTGAGAAGTGGTTGTGAGTGATCTGACTTGGGTTCAAATTCATCCCATGAGGGATTTCCCAAATATGTATCTAGTTTTGGTGGGGGATAAAGGCTAAGATTCTTGGTGAAATGGCCATAAAAAATAATCATAGACCTAGACCTGCATCCTATGAATGCATCTGTAGTGGCTAGCCACAACCTTCTAAGGATTAAAGGATGCCCCCCAGGTTTGATTTAGTTTGTAAAATAAGGAAGTCAGCAAGATATCACCAAGAATCTACTGTCATCACTACTTCTTCTAACATACCCTCCATTTGACATGAGACCTAGCTACTAATTCCAACATTGTAGGTGTGTGTCTTAGTCCGTGTAACTCTAAGGTGATGAATATTTCTTTCATCATTACATTAATGGTTTCCCCTAAATTAATCAATGTATTGGTAATGAGCTTGCCATCGATGTAAATAGCGATAATAGGATTCCCTGGATCATTGTATTTGGTTAAGAGGGGTTGATCAATCATCAACTCGGACAAATTTCTCATCACATGAATAGTAGCAGGGTCCTTAGGCTTCCTTCCAAGTTTTTTAACACACGGATCCCTTATTGTTTTTGCATAAATAAGAACATCTTTGATAGCCTATAGTAGAGGAATCCGTATGTGTAAGCTTCTCAAATCCTTGAGAAAATTTGATTCTAGGTGTGAAGTCATACTAGTTTCTACTAGCCTTCGAGCATATGTAGGTTCTTTAGTTGTTATAGTCAAATTGGTTGTTACAGGTGTATCAACTTTACTCGAACTAGTTGTTACAGGTGCAACAATCCCTTCTGAATCAGTTTTTATAGGTGTGACAACAACTTCAAAATTTGTAGAACCCCCCTGGGTGACTCGCATTATTCTTTGGTTATAATAGGGGAGAGTTTTGGGTTAACCACTTTCCCTGAACGAAGATGGATTTCGTTATACCCGATAGGAGTGATACAATAAGATTGAAAGGTAGTTGAGGGTTCAATGTTCTGGGTTGCCTTATTTTTTGGGTTAGGGTTAGGTTGCACAGGTAATTGGGGTCATATAGAAGGTGTAGAAACAGGTGTTTGAAGAGGTGGTAGCTGTAACTACTATTGTACTGGTATTACAGGAGGAATTGTTCCTAGGGAATTTCCTCTCCAATTTTGATTCCAAGGATATGGTTGCAGTGGTGGGCATTGGAAAGGTGATGAGGCAGACCACTGATTCCAAGGTGAAGGATATTGTTCCAGAGGAGGGGCAAAGTACTGCCATGGAAATTGCTGAACATTATGTGTATTATTCCATGGATTTAAAGAAGAGACTTATTGAGGCATACCTGGGGGTTGTGGTTGCCATGGTTTCCTAGATCCAATGAAATAGGAAGATTAAACCTCCTCGCTTGATTCCTTAAGCATAACTTTCAATCTAGGAAGCTTTGGGCAATGACATGTGGAATGCTCTAGATCACAGATGTTGCATAGGCCAATGTTGTTTACCCTCCATTCCTTACAGGAGTGCTTATCTTTGCATATCAGGTAGAACACGGCTAAAGTTGCATCAAACTCATCCTGTGCTTTCTTCACTTGTGCTGTCATTATTTGAGAAGACAGGGTACTGAGAAGATAAGTTTTAAGATTCTCGAACAACTTTATGATTTCCACCCTGGTCACACCACCATTTGTAGATTTCTATATCCAGGTAGAGGCATCTCGTACCATGCTTCTCCCCTTTGTCGATCTTCTAGATCATCTCAAACAAAGCTTTACTATTTCTGGAAATGGTTCCTGAGATATGTCCCCCTTCCCTAATAGTTTCAATGTATCAAGGCAATGATCTCTCATTGCCCTTATGAATATGGTCTTCAAGATTTCTTTATCTAAGTCAATGTGTTTAGATCTCTGCAAATTGTAATGGAATCGCTCCACATATTCCTCCAAGATTTCTTCCTCCTTTTGTGTCATCCTAAATATTTCTTCCCTCAAATCCCTGATTCTGCAATAATCTTGATACTTAGATAGAAATGTCTCTTTCATGTCGCTCCATATCCAAATGCTAGCAGAGCCTAATCCCATGAACCATCTCAATGCTGCTCCTTTTAGAGTAGTAGAGAATAATTTCATCTTCTGAGCATCTGAAATATAATCATAATTCCTACACAAGACATAAGATTTAGGTGTCAGGATCTTCTATAGTCATCCCTTGAAAAGATGGGAGAGATGACAAAGGAATGTTTTTCATGGGAGCCTTACCTCTGATATCCCATATTGGAAACTCAAAGGTGGTAATGGTGGCATATTTTTTAGTTTTTTTTTCATTGTTGTCCCCCATTTTTGATCCTCTTGATCATTGCAACGATAGGTCTTCTTTAGACCGTTTTGGTGACTATCTTGTGGGTGAAGATTTGTTAATTGATAGCTCAGGCTGCTTCGGGGTTGGCTATTTCATTGCACTGCCTGAATCATGATATTGATAAGTCAATGAATTCTTTCTCATCTCAAGCTCCTGGTGTTCCCCATTGGTTTACCCTTGACCCTTAATCCCAAGGTCCTGATCACTAGCCTTCCACTGCTGCTCCTGATTTGGATACTTAGTTTTGGGTGTCGCTACACTAGTTTTAGGATGATATGGTCTGGAGATAGAGGGATCGGATGATTCTATTCTTATTATGGGAATAACAAGATTTTTTGGCCTTGTTTTCCTAGTGCCCCTTTGATAATTTGACTATTCTTTTTCTGCTTTTGAGATCAGCTCATGAATAAATGTTTTCCTCCCCAAATCTGTGCTCTTCTTATTTCTTTTATGAACTTCTTTTCTTGTGCTTTATTAGAGTTGTTGTATTTTGGGATTTCTATTATTCCTACACTTTACATATGGACCCTATGCATATTTATTCAAGCCCTAAGTGTCCCAACTTATCTAGTGGTGAGCCCACTCAAGTATATTAGAGTGATGCGCAGGTTCTTACCTCTCGTCTTACCACCTAACACCTGTAAAGCTAAGAACACATCTAAAGAATCAAGGAATTCATGCAACCTAAGTGTCCCAGTGACCACAAGGATGAGTCCACCTTGGTATATTAGAGCAATGTGTAGGTTCTTACCTCTCGTCTTACCATCCAACACCTGTGCACTAGAAACACTCTGTTAACAAAACACACTTGGCTAATTGCATCGTCGACTACCTTCCCCGACAATGATGCCAAAATGTTGAGTTGATTTAATCACTGTTAATATGACTAAATCATAACCATTAATTGTCAACCTAGGGTAGGTATGCTTATTTCAAAGGAGTATTCATTGTCTGTGCTAATACACTTCAGCCAAGAGTAAAAATAAAAGACAAAACAATTGTAGCTGAATTTAACTACAGAAAGTAATACTCATGTAGAAATCAAAAATATTATACAGTAATGAAACCACAGTTCATGTTACCAAGGAAAAGGTGCACTACACACAACACCACTAACTAAGCTGGTTGGATGAATATTATGTTCAAATCAATCCTGTGTGACATCATATCATAAGTTTGGAAACAAAAATAAGCACATTCTGCAAATTACATGGCAACAAGAATAATTTCACACTTACTGAAAGGAACAATAATTAATATACCACTATTCTAATGTTGCTGCTACAATCCCTGCTAAAGAGGAGGGCCCTTCTTCCCTAGCAAGGTGCATGGATGAGATATGAATTAGTAAAGTATCAACACCACGTCTATAAAAACATTAGCAATGTTATCCATTGTATTAAAATGGTTATGAATTACAGAAGCAAGATAACGATATTTTCCATCCCGTTTAGATGGAATTGAGTCCCCTTTATAAGATTTACATTTCCAAAATAAGAAACAGATTAGTCATGAGAATCTCATGATTCTCATGTTGATCAATATCGAGAGAAAATAGAAATCATTACAACAGGTTCTGATACAATATTGTATTAGGTGCCCATAGATAATACAATATTTACAACAATTGTCCTGTGGAATAGTACCCACGGTCCTAGATAGTTGCGGTGTAATCAACATCCCATGGTGTAACATCAATTCGAGGTGTAACAACAATTCTTGAGGTGTAACAACAATTCGGGGTGTAACAAAAATTCTTAAGGTGTAACATCAATTTGAGGTGTTACAACAAGTACTCAAAAAAACCCTTTGTGAATTATCACACCATTGTTCATCCTTTAGCCATAGAATTTAGATCATCACCTGAAAGAAATAGAGCCAGAGAAATTTTTTCCATAATTTCCTCGGTTAGCCATTAAAACGATATCACCTCATTCATATTTAACAAAAATGGAAAAATAATATGTGATAACAAAAATGGATTCTTATAATCAGGAAAAAGGTGATTATGATATAAAGTCCACATGTTCAAAGGTGAAATGGTCAAGGATGGGGGAAGAATTGTGTCGAAAATATGCACAAAACCTACACCCAATAGCATGTAATTTATTATGTCAGCAAGAACTTATCTGAGCCTACATTCAAGTATGAACCAGAAGAAAAAATTTCCTTAGGTCTAGTACATTTTGTACAGAAGCTTCAGCATTATATCATCCTTTGGACCACTACCATAATAGAAACTATTAACCCCATGAGGTATCTGCTCACTCGATGTACGATGAACCACAATGATTCTTAATGGATCATTATCCTACAAGAATTCTATCGATAGTTAAATTCTCCTAAGAGAAAAAAGGCGCTCATCCTTGCCAAGCTCATCACAGATATCCCAACAGAGACCCAAGGCTCTCCCATTAATGATTCTCTCCCCAATGAACATCTATTTCTATTATCAATGAATGACCCTTGGTATGGTGACATCCTCTTCTTTTTACGAACTCAAAAGTTCAAACCCTAGCTTACCCATGATGATTGTAGGCACATACACCACCAGGCCCCCCATTACCTCCTTCTAGGGGATGTCCTCTATTGACGAAGAATCAACACTATCATACGTAGGTACCTCACTCACCAACAAGCTGATACAACCTTAAATGATTGACACAATAGAGCTTGTAGTGGCCACCTCTCTGGGATGGCCACTGCCTAGAAAATCCTTCGTGTTAGTTATTTCTCACCCACCCTCTTCCATGATTGCACACAGGCAGTCGAAATATGTGAGTGATGCTAACGATATGCTCATAAGGTGCAAGCACCACCTACTCCCCTACATTTGTGGTTGGCCCCTTCTGCAAATGGAGCTTCAACTTCATGACCTGTAATCCCCCATCATCTGACAACCACAAGTACATTATTTTTGTCATTGACTACTTCACCAAATGGGAAGAATCAATGCCCACATATAATAACATTGCATAAACTGCTGCACTATTTTTCTTCAACCATGTCATAACATAGTTCAGGATTCCCAAGGAGTTGGTTTTGGACCATGGTAAACATTTCGAGAACAAAATATTTCAAGAGGTATCCCAACACCTTGGTTTCTCTCAAGAGTTTGATCCCTCATACTACCATCAGTCCAATGGTCAGGTAGAAGCTGTCAACAAGGTTATCAGGACAATGTTGCAGTGTATGGTGAACAATCACAAAACCAATTGGCACCACATGGTGTTCTCATCCTTGTGGGCATACCGTATAATGGTCAAGGTATCTACAAGGTTCACACCCTTCCAACTAGTATATGGGTTCGAATTTGTACTTCCCATCGAGTGTGGGAACCCTACCTTACACTCTACCATCGAACTTCTTAATGACACCAAACATCTGGAACAAAGGTTGAAACAACTGGAGCTTACTGATGAAATTCAACGAGAATCTCTTCATAATAATAAATCATGCAATAATAGGGTCAAAGCCTCATTCAATCGCAACATCACCCCTTAGACATTTACTGAATGTGAATTAGTTCTCCGCTATGATGTTTCCTAACAAGCCATAAGACCTAGGAAGTTTGAAACACTATGGAGGGGCCCATAAATTATCAAACATTGCCTCCTTAAGGGGGCATACATCTTATCGGAGCCCAATGGGACTTTCCAAAAAATTCCTGTCAATGGTCTTTACTTGAAACAATTTCACCCATAAAAATGCTCGAGTAGCCCTAGAATGTACATGTATGCACCATTACTTATTTTTTATGATGGATCATGTTTCAGAGATGGATCAATATCCGCTATCCTATCATCACGAATTTGCTAATGGTGCCTCTTGATGGTCACAAAACCTTGTTGCCATAGACTGGGCAATATACTCTCCTAACTAGACACCTCGTCTCTCTAATGGACGTTGTATTGGGTCAGCCACTAACAATCAAGATGAATATGACACTGTCATAGGTCTCTTAATCATGTGTGTGTGAGAAAAGAATAAAAAATTAAAAAATAGAAAAAAGAATGAAAAAACCCTAGAAAGAATAAGTGAGCAAATCTAAATGCCACTCAAAAAATGAAAAATGCATCAGTAATACTTTAGAATTTTTGAATAAATGTGCTACTAGTGAAAATTCCACAGAGAAGTAAATTAGTTGTTTTAATCACATTTTTTAAATGTGATTAAGATATATTATATAAAATTAGTTTAGGATTGGTGAATAATCAACTACATAGTGTAATCGTGGTTGAGTTAGATTAGGTAGAATAAAATTAATAAGTCTACATGTTCAAATGTGCCTGTGACATGTTTTGTCGCCACATGATAAAGTGAAAGTATGTTCGAACGACCCTGATCCACCTCGCCTGGATCAATGGCGGGGTATGGTATTCGAGCCCCCCGAGCCCCTCTGATGTTTAATCACAAGGGGGTGGGGATTGGTTCAAAAAGGTGGTAATCCCTTGAAACGTGGCAAAGTTTGGGCGTTTCGCACCCCCCAATCCCCCACCTAAAACCACTAAGTGCACCTTCGAAAACTACCATCTTGCCTTCCCGCTTGCACCAACCATTGACTTCGTCTTCTCCCGTGCCACTTGCCTCCCACTTGGTGGACCTCCTTCCCCCATATTACCATACTATGTCACTTCCTACTCCCCCCACACCTTGTCTACCACCTCACACCTGCGGACTCCACTTCCCTTCCACCAAAGAGACCTCCTGCGATTACCTTTCCCCCAATACGATGTTGCAATATGGCACTCCTGCCATCACATCAGCAAACCATTGAGTTAATTAATGCCTATTCACTCCTACCACAACAAACCTACTTTGTTGTAACGGTAAATTAGCAATGGTCAATTTGTTTTTTTCTATATAATCCACCATTAACCTTTTACATCGCCTCCTTTCTCCATTTCATAATATTAGGTAATTGGGAATTGTAGTGCATAGTGAACCAGACAAAATCTTCCTCAGTGCTCAGCCAATGATCCACGGTATCTCCATGACTAGTCAGCATAACCAGCCACCTGCAACCAAATACCTAGCCTTCAATTTGTATCCAGATACTAGTTTTCACCATTTTCCCTGGGTAATTCTCAATTTCCTATTCTTTCCTCTTCTGTCATGGCTTCTAAAGGAAAATATAAGACCTCTGTGGACAATCCTATGCTACCCCCTACCATATACTTAGATCACCAACCACTAGTAGACCAAGACTACAAGATTTCTGAAACTAGTTGTGAATTTGACTTGTTCAAGCTTCACAACTAGTTAAAATAGAATTTATTGGACCAGAGTGATGAACTTAGACTTTGGGATTCTCTCTTGCCACAATTCATTTTCCCTCAGACATACCACTTCCCCAAATTCATATCCTAGTGTTAATTCAGGTATATACCAAGTCAAAGGGAAATTCAGGCCCAAAACAATGATATCCTCTTTACCATCACTGCAGAATCTATCTCCCAAATGCTTCAATTTCCAAATTCTGACTCTATACAACCTATTTTAGTAGACCCCCTCATGGAATTCTACAAAAACCTAACCTTCCCACAGAGAGCCAAGATATTTGAGATTTTTCTCCCTGAAGATGCCCAATTACCGAAGAAGAATCCCCCATACTCATCCTCTATGTTCCATTGTTGGTTTCTTATCATTTTTTTACAACTCGTGAGAAACCCCATATTTTCAATTACAATCAGTTCATTACAAAATCAATTCATGACCAGTTCCTAAAGGTTTCTAATGAAGGAACTTTTAGTTATGCTTCAGTGTTGGTTTATTCGTTTCTTTATCATTAGGTGGATAGTTTTTCATTTCCTTTGCATAAATTAGATGGGCAGGGTAATCCACAACCAGTGATCCTTTGGACATCCTTGGTGAGGAAAAATTCCACTGAGTACATCTTCTCTAATTATGTTGATAAATTTTTTCACACAATATCATGTTTAGTAGACCATAATATAGAACCTAGGATAGGACCAGAGATACAAAGAATTTTGCATCTAAGTGAGTAGACTAAGACAGGAGATTGGTACTTGTACCAAAATATACCGTGATCAACGTTTATGGGTGTGAATTTCCACCATATAGACTACTAAAATTTGTTCCTATGAGGATCTTCTCACTAGGATATATAAGGCAGATGATTCATATGGATGACCTTCACTTTGTTGCAGTAAAAAAGAAGTCCCAATTTAAAATCAAGGCATAGGTTGGACCATTCATTTGTAACACTAGAATAGCAGGTAAGGATACATATTTGCTCCTTAAGAAGATGAACTTAAAATTGAGTTTCACCTGGTCATATGACCCTTTTGGCGTCATTTCTAAGATGACGGTGGAGCAGAAAACCACTCCCTACACTCACACTCCTAGACTATAGATAGAGAAGTTCATGAATCAAATTCAGTGGGAGGAGAATACACTACATGAAGTAGAAGAACAGGTGATATCCATGAATGCCTCACATACTCTAGTACCTAAATAAAAATAGAAAAGAGACCAAGGGAGGATGATTCCCCTTCAGTGACAGAGATTGGAGTCAAAGAATTTCTGATATACAAAAAGAAGCACAAGACTAGTTCTCAACCAGTTTTTCAATAGGAGGATGAGGGGCAGGGCACCACAGTCCTAATTGTCCAGCTTGCTTCTATAAGAGGAGAATATATCTTAACGGGATATCTAGCTTCTTCATATTCCCAAGATCCCCTAGATATAGCTCAGACATTAGAATTGGTTCAGGACTAGGATGAACCAATATCTTTGCAAAATACAGAGAAATTAAGAAGAAGAATGAGAAGATCAAGGCCTCCACATAAACCCAATTCTAGAAGCAAACGACCTCTACACAACATAGGCTACTTTCGGCTTTGATACAGAAAAGGGGGAAATGGAAATTGCATTCCTTCAAACACAGGTTCCATTTCCAAAGGCACCAATTGATTAGAAGAAGTCCATTTTCTCCTTTGATGCTAAGAAGATTCAGCCTTCCATAAATAGACTGGTGAAATGTTGTACTCTACCTTGACCAACACTGCCATGAAAACTTCCAAGTTGTAGGCCTCACTCATTAACATACAATCACAATTGAAGCTTGAAAAGATTTCATCTTTGGCTAAGGACACCAGGATCAAATCATTGGAGGACCTGGTAATTAAACTAGGGTATGATCCCAAATATGTAAAAGTAGCGAAAGAAATTGTGAGGAGGAAAAAAGTAGACATAACAACATTGAGGAAACAACTCAAAATTCCCTCCATTGAGGATCCCCAAGCTAAGGAAGTTGGGGAGCTTGAGAAAGAAAAATAAAACATGTTCAAGATAATAATTGAACAAAGCAGCTAGATTAAGGATATGGAAGTGGATATGGAAAGATTTCTCAAGGAAAAGAGGCAGTCATCATAGCCAGCCATAGTTCCCCTAACAACAACGCCTATTTCAATTGCAGCCACAGCAGGAGCATCTACATCGACAACAATAGAAGCCCAGACAACAAATTCCTCAAATGAATTAGTTAAAGCCATGGAAGACCCGTCCATTGGAGGGTACGGAATAAGTTAAAAGCCCAAGTTAAAACTTTATAGGATCAGAAGTTAAAGATAGACAATTCATACATAGAAGAATGTCTAGAGAAAACTCACAGGTTAGCCCAAAGGATTGAGCAACTAAAGAATGAGTCTATGACGGCTCAAACACTGGCACGAGCTAAAGAATGCATATGGATTGAGTTAAATGAGGCCATCATAGAAATTTCACCTTCAATTGAGATAATATTTGAATAGGAGGACTTGGTGTAGAGATCAAAAGAGTTGATAGAAGGAGTCAGAAGTAGCTTGGGACAAAGGCTAAGGGAAGCTATAACCTTAATTAAAATTTTGAATTCTAAAACCAAAGACGAGTTAGAAGATTTTCATTAGGGGACTTTTGAGGTCTAAAATGGGCCTCCTAAGGAAATTATAAAATAATAGCGGAAATAATAAAATAAGATTTGATTACATCATCAAATTTTAGAGGAAAAAAATAAATAACTATTTTTCCAACTCGTATTTTCAACTTATCTCCCTCTAGGTTTACTCAAATTTTGATTCCTCATCCAAGGAGTGCCCATGTTTCATACTTTCGATAGACCCTGCTACAAGAAAAAATGAGAAATATATGAAAAAATGTGATTGCAATCACATTTTTCATTTATTTCTCATTTTTCATGTAGTAGGGTCCATTGAAAGTATGCAACATGGGTACTCCTTGGATGAGGAATTAAATTTTTCATCCAAGGAGTACTCCCTCTCAAAATTTGAGTAAAACCTTAGGGAGATAAGTTGAAAATAAGAGTTGAAAAAGTAGTTTTATTATTTTATTATTTTTTAATCTTTTTACTTTTTTACTCCAAAAATGGTGAATCATCCCCCGTGGTTGACATCATCATCTTGAATCCTATTGGTTCTTATAAAGTTTATTTTGGTTGTACATTTTTTTTAGGAGGCCCATTTTAGACCTCAAAATTCCCCTAATGGAGGTTGCAGATAGAACAAAGACTATCTTGGAAGTCAAGAGAGTCCTTACTAAAAAGGAACCTGCTAGTACAGTTGGAAAACAAATGCCAACATTTGGAGACCAGCATCCAGAAGGTTCATAATAAATTCATTGCACCACATTTCAAGGGACTTCCAAGACTAAAGGGAATTGGAGATAAGCTAGTATCCCTACCAGATTATCAACAAAAACTATACTCAATAGCCTTGGATAAATCAAAGTTTTCAACTATCAAAGGCTCAATTACAGGAAAAGATTTCATGGAGGCTTTGGAATTCGATCTGCATATTAGAGCTGAAATCAAGCATCTATTTATGGTCAAACCAACTTTCTAGAAATACACCAAGGTAGACAAAACCTATAGAAAATTGGTTAAAATACCAATTCCATATGAAGACAGGTGGGACCAGCTGTGTCAAATTTTGAAGTAAAAATTGTTTTACCTTCAGCAACCGAGCAACAATTTTTCAGGCCTAGTCATCGACATCCAACCTCAAAGATAGTGCGAAATCATCATAGCTTTTCAGTTATCTATATTTTTGTTCTATTTTTATAAGCAGTTTAGGATATTTTGTAAAAATCTTGAGGTTTTCACTCAAGATTTTTTTTTTTTTTATAATTTTGTATAAGTACTTCCCAAATCGAAGTACAAATGTTGGGACTTGTAGCAAGGAAGGACTACCATTTGATGTAAATTTATTCACCAAGCTAAAGTGATCATTTTTCATTAATACAGACAGTGTTCTAGGATTCATGTGCAGGCTAATTGGTGATGTGTTTTCTATTGAAATTTGTAATATCTTTGGTTCTTTTTCATATGTGTTTCTTTCCTCTATTGTTTAAAGAAATTAATGGTGAACTTTTTAGAATACACTTGTCTAGGATTTAAACAATTATATATCTATATATATTATATATTATATATATTATATAATATATATAGATTGTTTTCCAATGAATAAAATATAGAATCTTAATTTCTCTATGTTTAATGATTTCTGAAACACTTTCCTCCCTATCATTCCATCAAGCTCTCAAGATCCAACGACCTGCCTACCTTGCCCTATTATTTCTGATCTGATATTATTGCACTTGATCACTCTAAGACTTTGAATCCATTTCCCAATGGACTTACCTTACAACCTCAACCAAACAATTCAAAAAACCAAACTCTGGACCTTACATCTAGCCTAAAATCCCACCACAACAAAGCTAAATCTGATAGAGAAATCCCTCTCTAAGTTTAGAAGGGTTGGCTTCTAAACTTAAAAGTGGTTTTTTGGTTACCTCTGGGTTTATTTTATAGCTTTAATAAATTACAGAGTGCTAACATCCTAACGACCATACTGGGGACTTCGAACAAATTTTTGTATTAAATTTTTCCCTGGTAAATTTTTGCTTCAGTACTTAAAGCTATTTCTAGGTTTTGTGGCTTAGAAATCGATTTTGGTTTAAGGTTGTATTCCACTTCAAAATATGTATATATATTATATATGAATAGTTAATAGTATATCTGGCTCCTAAAATAATTTATACTAGATTTAATCTAGATCCAAATCCACCGAAAGTTGTAGATAATCCAGAACAAATTCTAAGAAAGAATAGTTTAGCTGAGAGCTAGGAAATTAATAATCCTCAGCTTAGGGTTAATTCTCTATCTGAAAGCTTTTAATTTGATTTACCATTTGAACATAGTCTCTTTCGAACTAAATCTGACAATTTCATAACTGGAATTTTCTTTTATGAAAACATATTTAAACCCTAACTTTCAAAGCATAAAACTATGAAGTCAAACTCTAAGGATGACGTCATCAAACAATTTAACAAACTTGAGGTGTTGGTATCTAAACTAGATCAAGTTGTATATAAATATCTTGAATCACCTAAATCCTCATATTCTTCTTCTACTGCTTCATTCCTAACCCCACCATTAATTCCACTTAGTTTTTCTACTCCATTTGAAATTCTTGTTGTTCATGCTACCCCTTTAGAGATCCGTATTATTTCTGCTCCTCCAGAATTTCATGTTGTTTCTATTCCTGTAGAAATTCCTTCTATTCCTACTACACCTCTAATAATCACCCCCATTTTCACTACACCCATTTCATATTCAACCACTACCACTTTTACATCAATACAAAAAAGTGTAATTATACCCCCTTTCATACCTTCCATACCCACACCTATTGTAGTCCCATCTACATCTCAAACAACAATCATGGAAGCCTGATATGCCCCCTTGGTCCTACCTCCACAACTCAATGAAATTTCACAATATTACCAGAGTAGAATTCCTCAATTTGATAGCATTGGGACCATAACTACTCAACAACATATTGATAAAATGAATGACTACTTAGACCTTTAAGAGACAGATCATGCTGATGTGAAAATGAGATTGTTTTCTCAAAGTCTTATTGGTGAGGTTGAAAATTGGTTTAAAGGGTTACCAACCAACTCTATCTCGGACCTTGCTCAATTTCATGACACCTTCCTCAAAAGATGAGAAGTGAAAAAAAACCCTTTAAAAATTTTAGCAGAGTATGAAAGTATCAAAAGAGCCCCAAGTGAATCAATCCAGGACTATTGTATTAGATTTAGCAATCTCTATAACTCTATCCCTACAAAAATACAACCTCCTCCGGGGCTAGCCCTGATTAAATTCCCAGATGGTTTTGACCTAGATATGTCTTACCAATTAAGAGAAAGGAACCCTGCAACCCTTGAGGAAATGCAGAGAAATGCAGTTAGTGTTGAAGCCAATCTGTTAGCAAAGAGAGCTAGAATGAAAGATGACAGGAGAGTTACTATAAAAGGGGAACATGCTTCTTCTTCCTGTGATGTTAAGTTGGACACTTTAGTAATAATAATGGAGAAAATGATGGAGATAATTTATATAGCTGATAGAACTCATCTAGGGGAAAACCAAGGTAGTTCCCAAATTAGAAATCCAAATTTTAGAAAAAACCAACCTCAAATTAAACAAAGAGAGCAGAGAGGCCAAAATGATTAGTAATAGATTATAACTCCATTTCATGAAGATTGTGCATATGAGGAAGCTAACATACTTGAATATCCTAAGGAAAATCAAATAAATTTGTTTGAGGAAACTGAAGTTGACAACATTTTCTTGACTAAGAAATAGCAAGACATTTTCCTACTCTCACGACCATAAACCATTCCATTAGACTCTGAAGACTATAAACAAGGATATTAGAATGCAATTATGGAAGTACATATACAATATAAATTGAGGAGTAAAAAGACCCTTGACACTCCTACCAATAAGACTCTTGACACTCCTCCCAAAAAGACCCAAAATGATACCCCTTCTACTAGTCAGCCTAAAGGTGATTCTTAGAAGGAAACTTATAAGAAACAGGATGCAGCTACTAAAGAAGCAAAAAAACCTCCTACATATTTTAGCATTAAAAATGAATTGGCTAAAGTAAAAATTTACATTCCCCTCTCTGAATTGATCAACAAAAATGCATATAGATCACAAGTCATAAAATCCTTGAAGATAGGGGAAGGGACCCACAAAGTCAATTTGGTTGATGACCAACCTGAGTTATTGTTTGGGCCTGAGGTCAAAGGAAAATATCAGGACGGTAGTGTACCCCCTTTCTACATTAGCTTGAACATTCATGATAAAATTCTACACAATGTTATGCTTGATTATGGAGCCTCATGTAATCTAATTCCTAGAGCTATTATGGAGAAATTAGGCCTAGACATAATCAAACCCTACAAATATTTATATTCATTTTATTCAAGTAAAGTAAGATGTTTAGGATTGATCAAATATTTATGTGTTACTCTAGTCCAAATACCAGCAAAGAGCTTGGTAATGGACATTGTAGTAGTAGACATACCTCCTAAGTATGGAATGTTGCTCTCTAGATCCCGGGGAGAAAAATTACAAGGTACTTTACAGATGGATATGAATTATGCTACAATTCCACTGTTTGGTTACCCAAGAAGATTATACAGGGAAACACTAATGAAGTACATGGTTAGTAGTCAAGACAAACCCAATAATTACACCCTGTATTTAGTACATTCAAACATGGATTCATTTATCCTGTACAATAATGAATTTGTAGAAAATGAAGTTTCACCCTTAGAAGCTGAAATTAGTAATACATAGGAAATAAAATTAGATACTGAAGAAAAGGATGTAGAGGGAGCGGCTCTTTGGAATATGAATTTCGATGGGGCTTTGAGTAAGGATGGAGCAGGGGTAAGTGTTTTCATTTTAAACTCTCCACAAGTATGGCAAAGGGACATGGTTAAAAACTTAATTTGCAGTGCACTAATAACATAGCTAAATACGAGGCACTGATCTTAGGGCTGCAAATTTTAAAGAGATTAGGAGAAAAATTAATTTATGTGCATAAGTATTCTGAGATAATAATCAATCAAATTAAGGGTGAATATGATACTAAACACCCTAGACTAAGATCATATAGAAATGGAGTCTTATATTTCTTGCAATGATTTGTTTGTTATCCTTAGAAGCCAAAATATTTTAGCTGATACCTTGGTTGTTTCAACGAACCCTTGTAAGATGCCTTTTCATCCCAATTGGAGGTATGTGGTGGAAGTGAAGCATAGGCCAGTTGTTCATGATAATGTAATATATTGGCAGGTTTTCAGTAATGATAAACAAATAGAGAACTTTTTACAAATGAAAGATGAATTTGATTCTGTAAATATTGATATAGAAAATGATATAGATGAAAATGAAAAAGAAATAGTGTTTAATGAAATTGATGATAATCAAGAAGAACTTGAGGTTCTACAATTAAAGGACAATGTGCTACCAAGAGGATTGTACCATTGGAAGAGATTTTTGACTTTGATGATGTGGCCAAGAAGCCAAAAATAGAACCAGTAGGAGCTGAGGTAGAGGACTGTAACATAGGATCTGTAGAGAACCCCAAAATTGTCAAACTATCTAAATCCTTACCTCCTAAATAGAAACATAAATACATTGAGATTTTTAAAGAATTCTATGATGTGTTTTCCTAGAGCTATGAAGACTTAAAATCTTATGATGCAAGTATCATTCAACACACCATTCCCATGAAAGAAGATCAAACACCTATTAAACAAAATTTGATGAGAATAAACCCAGTTTTACTCCCTTTGATAGAAAAGGAAGTCAAAAAAATTTTCTACGCAAAGATTGTTGTACCCCTTCAGGTTTTTTGAAATGGGTCTCAAATCTAGTACTACTAGAAATAAAACATGTGAAATTAGGCTTTGTGTAGATTTTAGAAATCTTAACAAGATTTCTCTGAAAGATAACTATACCCCTCCCAAAATGGATCACATCCTACAAATGCTAGTTAGCTCCAACATAATATCATTGTTGGATCGTTTCTCAGGATACAACCAGGTTCTGGTTCATCCTGATGATCAACACAAGACAACATTTACTACACCATGGGGCACTTTTATGTATGTAAAAATGCCTTTTGGCCTTATGAATGTTGGGGACACTTTCCAAAGAGAAATCAACATAGACTTCGCTGATGAAATTGATAGGTTCATTGTGATTTACCTAGATGATATAATTGTGTTTTCAAAGACAAATGAAGAACACATGCTACATTTAAGAAGAGTTTTTGAAAAGTGTAGAAAAATATGGTATCTCCTTAAACCCTAAGAAAACCCTTTTTGGTTTAGAGGAGGTAAAACTTATAGGTCATATTATTTCCAAAGAAGGTATTAGAATTGATCCTGACAGAGTCAAAGACATACTAAAAATCGACCATCCCAAAAACAAGAAATAAGTTCAATCCTTCATTGGTAGGATAAATTTTCTCTGAAGATTTATTCCTAACTTGGCTGAAATCTTCAGATCCATTACAAATATGTTAAAGAAAGACATGGAAATAAAATGGAATATTGAAGCCAATAAATCCTTTAGTGAAGTAAAGTTAGATCTAATTACCACTTTTGTTTTAATAAGCCTTGACTTTACAAAGGATTTTATCATTTTCTTTTGCATCTAAGCATACTATTGTGGTTGTTTTATTGCAGAAAAGCAGTGAAGGTCGTGAACAACCCATAGCTTTTTTCAACAGAGTTGTAAGGGATGCATCATTGAAGTACAACATCATGGAGAAAAAAGCCTTTGGTTTGGTAAAGGCATTAAAATATTTTAGAGTGTACATCCTACATTCTCATATCATTAAATTTGTCCCAACTGTTGTGGTAAAAGATATTCTCACATAGACTAACCCAGATGGTAGAAGACAAAAATGGATTGTTGTGATCCTAGAGTATGACATTGAGATAAAACCAACCAAGCTCATCAAAGGTCAGGGAATGACAAAGCTAATGGACGAGTCCAATTTTCATGCTGTGTATATCAATTATGTTGTTGAACTGGATAACCAGGAAGAGATGGTGACTCCATAGGTATTAAAGGCCTTTTCTACCTCACCATGGAATGTAAAAATAATATTTGTATTACAAAACTTATAATATTCTCCTGGTTTAACCAAGACAAAAGTCAGGTTTCTGAAACTGAAAGCTATGAAATTTTGTACTTTAGATCAGAATGTATATTTGGAAGATTTTGGTGGTATTTTGCTAAACTGTTTATTGAAAGATGAAGCAGATAGTGTCATGGAGGAGTTTCATCAAGGAGAATGTCGAGGTCATTTATACTAGAAAACCATAGCCAACAAAATCCCAAGGGTTGGCTTTTACTGGCCTGCCTTGTTTGCAAATGTGCATAAGAAGGTCACCACTTGCCACCAATGTCAAACCTTTGAAGGCAAGAGAAGGAATTTACCTTTACCATTGAAACCTATTTTAGTTGAAACTCCTTTTCAGCAGTGGGGCCTGCATTTCATTGGTGAAATCTATCCAATCTCCTTCGGTCAACATAGATGGATCTTAACAACCACTAATTACTTTACCAAGTGGATTGAGGCCATCCCAACTAGGCAAGCCACAGACACTATCATTATCTTATTTTTAGAAGGTAACCTTTTGTCTAGGTTTGGATGCCCCCATAATATTATCATAATATTATCAAAGAAAATGGTTTATTTTTGTAACAAATACCACATAGGATTAGGAAACGATACTGCCCATTACCCACAAGGAAATGGGCTAGTTGAGTCCTCCAATAAGAGCTTAGTCAACATCATCAAAAAGCTACTGCATGAGAATAAAAAATCCTGGCATAAAAAGTTGATTAATGCCCTGTGGGTTGACCAAATTAACACCAAATGTCTATTGGAATGTCTCCATTCCAGCTAGTATATGGAGTTGATGTTGTGGTTCCTGTTTCTTTAGGAGTTCCTGTGTTAAAATTGTTACAAGAATCACAGGAGGAAACTAATGATTTATAAAGAAGGATTAACCAGACCATACAATTACAACTATCCAGAGAGGAGGTCTATAACAAAACTCAACTTGTTCAAGCCAACATCAAAAAGATGTATGACAGGAGAAAAAAGGTAGATGACTTCTAGTTAGGTGACTTGGTATTAAATTAGGATTCAAGGGATGAAGACAAAGGCAAGCATGGTAAGTTCGACAATTTATGGAAAGGGCCATACAAAATTGAAGCATTCAGAGGCAATAATGTATTCTTCTTGAAGGAATTGACTGAAGAAGCATTACCTGGTGGACCTGTGAATGGAAGACTTCTTAAACACTACTTTCTTCAAAATTAAATTAGTTCCATTTAGAATAATTGTACATATCTTTTTACTTTTCTATTGCAAGAGGGAGGGTAGCTTACATCATAAATTGAAGCCTAGAGAGAAGGTTGTAAGCTTTTGATGATTTGTTGCCCATATTTATGATTTACAACTGGTGGATCAGTTTCAGTTCCAGAATAAAGACAACATGCCCAAGGGATCAAGGCTACTGATCTACAACATTCTTGGCACCCCACAAGGAGGGTTCCATCCCCATTGGAGCCACAGTTAGGGTCCTTATTTTATTGGATAAGCTGGCTTTTTGCTGTTGATTTTTGTATATGAGATGTTGCAAATAATATTTCATTCAGAAAGTTGTTTCCAAAAAGAAAAAAAGAAAGAAAGGAAAAATTAAAAAAAGGGGATATGTGTATGTGTGTGTGTGAAAAGAATAAAAAATCAAAAAATAGAAAAAAGGGATGAAAAAACCCCAGAAAGAATAAGTGAGAAAATCTAAATGCCACTCAAAAAATGAAAAATGCAACAGTAATACTTTAGAAATTTTTAATAAATGTGTTGCTAGTCAAAATGCTACATATAAGTAAATTAATTATTTTAATCATAATGTTTAAATGTGATTAAGATAGATTAAATAAAATTAGTTTAGGATTAGTGAATAATCATCTACATGGTGTAATCTTGGTTCAGTTAGATTAGGTAGAATAAAATTAATAGGCCTGCACATTTAAATGCACCTTTATAGGTTAATTAAGATTTAATATTAAGTTCAATTGCTAAAGATTAATTACAATTCTAATTGCAAATAGAGTTCGATGTGACGTGTTTAGCCTCCGCATGATAAAGTGAAAATATGTCCGAGCGGCCCCAATCCACCTCACCTAGATCAATAGTGGGGGATCGTAAAAGGTGGTAATCCCTTGAAATGTGGCATCCTTTGGGAATTTTTCATCCCCCCAGCCTAAAACCACGAACCGCCCCTCCCCCCCTCTGAAAACCACCATCTCGCCTTCCCGCTCGCACTAACCGTTGACTCCATTTTCTCCCATGCCAGTTGCCTCCCGCTAGGTGGACCTCCTGCCACCACATTACCATCCTACATCACTTCCTATTCCCCCCACTCCCTGTCCGCCACCTCACACCTACAGACCCCACTTCACTTCTGCCAAAGCAACCTCCTGCCATTACTTTTCTCCCAATACGATGTTTCCATATATCACTCCTGCCACCACATCAGCAGACGTTGAGTTAATTAATTCCTATCCACTCCTACCATAATAGATATGCTCCATTGTAATGCTAAATTAGCAATGGTAAATTTGTTTTTTCTATATAATCCACCATTAACCTATTACATCACCTCCTTTCTTTGTTTCATAATAATAGGTAATCAGGAATTGCAGTGCACAGTCAACCAAATAGAATCTGCCCTAGCGCCTAGCCAGTGATCCGCGACATCTCCATGACTAGTAAGCATAACCAGCCACTTGCAACCAAATACCTAGCCTTCAATTCGTATCCAGATACTGGTTTTCACCATTTTTCTTGGGTAATTATAAAATTCCTATTCTTTCCTCTTCTGTCATGGAACCTAAAGAAAAATTGAATACCTCTGAGGACAATCCTATGTCGCCGCCTACCATAGACTTAGATCACCAACCACTCGTAGACCAAGACTACAAGATTTCTGAAACTTTGAGAATTCGACTCGTTCGAGCTTCACAATTGGTTAAAATAGAATTTCTAGGACTAGAGGGATGAACTTAGCCTCTGGGATTTTCTCCTACCATATTTCATTTTCCCTTAGACATACCACTTCCCTGAATTCATCTCCTAGTGTCAATTCAGATCTATCCCAATTCAGAGGGAAATTGTGGCCCAAAACAGTGATATCCTCTTTACCATCACTGCATAATCTATCTCCCAAATGCTTCAATTGCCAAATTCTAACTCTTTGCAACCACTTTTAGTAGATTCCGTCATGGAATTCAACAAAAACCTAACCTTCCCACAAAGAGCCAAGATATTTGAGATTTTTCTCCTTGAAGATGTCCAATTACCTAAGAAGAATCCCCCATACTCATCCTATATGTTCCCTGAGATGACCAAGAAAGTGATTTCCATTATTTCATGCATACTTGGCTATCAATCTGATCAGTGGGTTGATGAGGCCATTGTTGGTTTCTTATCAGTTTTTGCAACTGGTGAGAAACATCAGATTTTCAATTACAATGAGTTCATTGTAGAATCAATTCATGACTAGTTCCTCAAGTTTTCTACTAAAGGGAATTTTAAGTATGATTCAATTTTGGTTTATTTGTTTCTTTATCATCGGGAAGATATTTTTTTATTTCCTTTGCAAAAATTATATGAGAAGGGTAATCCATAGTCAGTAATCCTATGGAAATACTTGGTGAGGAAAAAATCCACTGAGTACACCTTCTCTGATTATGTTGATCAATTTTTGCACACAGTATCATGTTTATTAAACCACAATATAGAGCCTAGGATAGGACCAGAGCTACAAATAATTCTACATCCCAGTGAGTAGACTAAGACATGAGATTGGTAATTGTACCAAAATTATACCGAGATTAGAGTTTATGGGTGTGAATTTCCACCATATAGACTGCCAAATTTTTTTCCTATGAGGATCTTCTCACTGGGATATATAAGGTTGACGATTCATATGGATGACCTTCACGTTGTTGCAGCAAAAACGAAGTCCCAATTTAAAATCAAGGCATAGTTTGGACCATTCATTTGTAACACTAGAGCAATAGGTAAGGAGGCAGATTTTCTCCTTAAGTAGATAAACTTAAAATTGAGTTTCACCTGGTCATATAACCCTTTTGGAACCATTTCTAAGCTGAGGGTGGACTAAAAAACCACTCCCTACACTCACACTCCTAGACTAAATATAGAGAAGTTCATGAATCAAAGTGAGCGGGAGGAGAATACACCACAGGAAGTAGAAGAACAGGTGATATCCATGGCTTCCTCACAAACTCCAGTACCTCAAGAAAAAAGACACAAGAGACTGAGGGAGGAGGATTCCCCTTTAGTGATAGAGATTGGATCCAATGAGTTTCTTATATACAAAAAGAAGCACAAGACTAGTTCTTAGCCAATTTTTCAGTAGGAGGATGAGGGGCAGGCCACTATAGTCTTGATAGGCCATCATGCTTCTATAAGAGGAGAAGATATCTTCACAGGATCTCCAACTTATCTTCCCAATATCCCCCAGATATAGCTCAAACATCATAATTGGTTTAGGACCAAGATGAACCAAACATATTTGAAAAATATAGAGAAATTAAGAAGAAGAATGAGCAGTGCAAGGCCTTCACATACACCCAATTCTGGAAGCAAACAACCTCTTCACATCACATGCTGCTTTCGGCCTTTGATATAGAAAAGGGGAAAATGCAAATTGACTTCCTTCAAGCACAAGTTCCATTTCCAAAGAAACCAACTAATTACACGAAGTCCATTTTCTCATTTGATTCTTAGTAGATACACCCCATTGACCAAAGAGACTTGCATAAACAAACTGATGAAATGTTGTACTCTACCTTGACTAATAATGCCATGATAAATTCTGAGTTGCATGGTTCACTCAGTAATATATAGTCACAATAGAAGCTTGAAAATATTTCATCTTTCGCTAAGGACACCAGGGTCAAATCATTGGAGGACTTGGTAATTAAACTGGGGTATGATCCCAAAGATGTAAAAGCAGCAGGAGAAATTGTGAGGAGGAAAAATGCAGACACAACAACATTGAGGAAACAACTCAAACTTGCCTCCACTGAGGATCCCCAATCTAAGGAAGTTGGGGAGCTTGAGAAAGAAAAATAAAACATGTTCAAGATAATAATTGAACAAAGCAGCAAGATTAAGGATATGGAAGTGGAGACGGAAAGACTGCTCAAGGAAAAGGAGCAATCATCACAACTAGCCATAGTTACCTTAACATCAGTTCCTATTTCAGTTGTAGCCACAGCAGGAGCATCTACATTGACAAATACATAAGCCCATACGACATATTCCTCAAATGAATTAGTTAAAGCCACGGAAGACTTGTCCATAAGAGGGTAGGAAATTGAAAAGTTAAAATCCAAAGTTAAAATTTATAGGATCAGAAGTTAAAGATAGACAATTCATACATAGTAGAACTGCAGAAATCTCACAGGTTAGCCCAAAGGATTGAGTATCTAGAGAATGAGTATGTGATGTCTCAAACACTAGCACGGGCTAAAGAATGCATATGGATTGAGATAAATGAGGCCATCATAGAAATATGGCTTTCAATTGAGATAATATTTGAACATGAGGACTTGGTGCAGAGATCAAAAGAGTTGATAGAAGGAGTCAGAAGCAGCTTGAGACAGAGGCGAGGGGAAGCTGGCACCCTAATTAAAATTTTGAATTCTAAAACCAAAGATGAGTTAGAAGATTTTGATATTACAGATAGAACATAGATTGAATTTGAAGTCAGGAGAGTCCTTACTAAAAGGAACTTGCTAGTATAGTTGAAAAACAAATGCCAACATTTGGATACCACCATCCAGAAGTTTCATAAGAAATTCAATGCATTTCATTTGAAGGGATTGTCAGGACTGAAGGGAATTGGAGACAAGCTAGTACCCCTACCAGATTATCAACATAAACTGTACTCAATAGCTTGGGACAAATCAAAGTTTTCAACTATCAAATGCTCAATTACAGGAAAATATTTCATGGAGCCTTTGGAAATCGATCTCCATATTAGAGTTGAAATCAAGCATCTATTTCTGGTCAAACCAACTTTCCAGAAATACACCAAGGTAGATGAAACTTACTGAAAATTGGTTAAAATGTCAATTCCAGATGAAGATAGGTGGGACTAGCTGTGTCAAATTTTGGATTAAAAATTGTTTTACCTTTAGCAACCGAGCAACAATTTTTCAGGCCTAGTCACCAACATCCAGCCTAAAAGATAGTGCCAAATCATCACAATTTTTCAGTTATATATATTTTTGTTCTATTTTCATAAGAAGTTTAGGATATTTTGTAAAATTCTTGATGTTTTCACTCAAGATATTTTATTGGATAATTTTGTATAGGTAATTCCCAAATAAAAGTACAAATGTTGGGACTTGTAGAAAGAAATGACTACCATTTGATGTAAAGTTGTTCACCAAGCTAAAGTGATGATTTTTCATTAATATAGACAGTGTTCCAGGATTCATGTGTCAAGCTCCATTGGTGATGTGTTTTCTACTTGTCATTCTATAATATCTTTGTTCTTTTTCATGTGTGTTTCTTTCCGCTATTGTTTAAAAGAAATTTATGGGTTGAACTTGTTTAATTACAGTTTTTCCTAGCTTTAAACAATATATATGTTTTCCAACTGAAATCAAATATATAGTTCTTAATTGCTGCATGTTTAATTGATTCTGAAAATTTTTCCTCCCTATCATTCCATCAAGCTCTTAAGATCCAATGACCTGCCTACCTTGCCCTGTTATTTCTGATCTTCTATTTATGCACTTGATCACTCTAAGAATTTGAATCCATTTCCCAATGGCCTTACCTTGTAGCCTCAACCAAAAAATTCAAAAAACTAAACTCTAGATCTTACATCTAGCCTAAAATCCCACCACAACAAAGCTAAATTTGATAGAGAGATCCCTCTCCGAGTTTAGAGGGGCTAGCTTGTAAACTTAAAAGTGGTTATGTGGTTGCCTCTGGGTTTCTTTTACAACCTTAAGAAATTACAGAGTGCTAACAAGCTCGAAATTTTGATCATATCACTTTTACCAAGGGATCAAAATCATACAGTTGATCGCATAGCTAATCAAATCCTAGACTGGCATACATCACATATATATAACCATCAAGATACATAAACCATAAGCATAATATCAATCTCAAACAAATGCAGAAATACATCAAAAGTATAGATGCCTAAGACACATCATAATAGCCACCAAAATATATCATCTTGTATATACATATAAAAAATATATGAGTACAAAAAATGGTTGTACATCTACTGGCTCAAGGCCAGGAAAAATAAGTCCCAAAAAATATGGGAGCATCCTCATAATGGGTGCTTATCCTGGTACACACATCCTATCACATAAATTTAGGGTTGAGGCCCTCTCCCACTCTCCTAAGGACAAATCTCTGCATCATGTGGTAAAATTAGACTGGTAGTGGCCATCGTCATCGCAATGTGCCAAAGAATTGGTATGTGCGCCCAATCACGTGCCATCGTCGTCTCCACTGCCATCTCCTCCAATCCCACCCAACTATCCTCAGGCATCCCCCTCGTCAAAGCCTCAGCCCAGCCCCAGGCATCCTCATAATCTTGAAATCGCGCCACCACAACTGCTAGCTGAAGCTATTCTCCATTAGGACACTCTCGGTGTCTCTCTTCCTCTCTAGCAATAGATGAGCTCGTACCCTCACCAGAAGGACCACCAATCTTGAGTTGTCAATGTTGCGTCGACCTCTCAAACTCCTCCTCCCGGACATCACACCATCACTATGGTACAATCAAATCACCAGCCACCCTCATGCGTCGTGGATCATTGCCTACCAAAGAGGCAAATGATTTCCCACATGGCCCCACATCTACAACAACAAAGACTTGATATCAACATCATATAAACAAAAACACATCATAAAACATAAATTTCAAAAAACAAAATAGAATAAATAAAACATGTCGCATACCTTTTGGCCCTCAACCATCATCGGGGGAAAGCCACAGATCCCGATCACCCGTAAAGTCCTCTCCATGATACGGTATTTCCAAAATAATCTGAGGGTTAGACAGAAACCAACCCTCAACCTCAGTGTTCCAATAACACCCCATTGCACCTCCTCTAGCCTGTGGCATCACAGGTGCCCATCGTCTCATCTTAAGTTCCCTAGCTAGACCTTGGGGCACTACTATAAAAGTTTGTAGCATCACAATCCTCTCATACAAAATGCTACACAATATGATGGCATAAAAAATACTCCCAGACAAACCCTGCAACACCTTTGTTAGTTGGGAGACCATTCCCTTGTACACAAAACTAGCCCAACAAACAAAGTTTCTTACCTGTAACCTCAACAGTAGTGAAACCATGGGTCACAATAACGAGTGTGGAGCCACTGAACCCACCAAGCGCATGATCATGGAAAGCATTGCTCACTCAGTAAGGTTTAGGATAGTTGGTACTCTGATACACCCATATTATATAGGGTTGGGCTCAAAATGAGCCTTTCCCATCTTCGTATGTTCACCTGCCTAGCCGACAGGGTACACGACAAAACCTCTCCTTAAGGTACAAACCTAGTGAAAAAATAAACATCCACTTCCTCACTAATTGGCATATTAGACCCTTGAACGAAGAATATTTGTCGATCCACATCCCATAACTCCACTGGAAATCGCCAAAACTCATCATGTGATCTCAAAAGGGAGTTTTGAAGGAACTTTAGCAACCCTCAGTGAGACAAAGTTTTGCTAACCAAAAGTTCCTTTACAAATACTAATTGCAGTGTTGCCAATCTCGCTCTCTCCAGAGAATCCCCATCCTACCATCAAGGATGCAAAAGCAAAATTCAGCCTTCAAGGATGTAAAAAATCATTTTTTCAAACCACCACACAACTATGGCCATCACATATGTGATGTACGGACATATGTTCCTCAAATAGATGCATGGTGTGTGCATTTGTCACGACTTAACCCACGGTGAGACCATTCCTAGGACTGTGCATCTACTCGCTGAGAAGACACATCATCCCCGTGTCTATTATTGAAACGAACACACCAAATGTGAGGCCTGGGGAGGCTGAGACGTGGTGTCACCTGAGAAATGACATCACAGCTTCAAGCCCATCATCTACACAGACAGTGTGGTTGTTAGGCCCTTTACCACGAAGCCTTTGTGTGAATCCCTTGGGAACACGTGGAGATTGCACAATTGTCACCCAATCGCCCGTGTAATCTAGATTTCTTGACCCTAAAAAAGGTCATATAGGGCACACCTATATGTCCTACCTAACCTATTCTACAAAATTGAAAAATTTAAGGTTCAGTGTTCTAACCTGACTGTCCCCACGCGCTACTCTAGTACACTGATTGACTGTAATGGCATTGGGCCCAATTTTTCCTATATTTTCAACATCTTCTCAAGCTCAGTATAGGAGCTCAGGATATTCATTTTCAAAACCGTCAGAGACATACGGATCAAAACCACATCATCCTCATCATGGCACCCTTTGTTCCATTTCAACCCAAAACTCATTGTTTGGACCCACCACATGCTCAGAGTACTACTCAAGGTACTCCTCTTGCTTTTTTAATTTATCTAGATCAATCGCTTTCAGGTTATTTATATGATCAAACCATATGTCTTCACTTGGGGTATTGGATTTTAAATTGAAGGCACATCAACAAACTTCCTACTAGTAACAGAGCAGGTATCATTCATCAGTCATCATGATAGGCTTCCAAGAAAGCTTTGCATATCCTAGTATCATTTCTCTTGAATTCACCATAGGGTTCATCATCTCGACCACGTTTACCATCACCTCCCCTTGCATATGGTAAACTTCCACGTTAGTTGATAGAGCCTCCCCACTCATGGATCACCTCATGATATAAACGCCCACATACTATGGAGATCCATGACCATATATTTAGGCCTGGGAACCACTTCAGATTGCATGTCTTTAAGATCAACCTGATTCTTCTTCACTCATTTCTTACTGGTCCCATTTCCAGGGCACCCCTTACATGTTACATCAGATCAAAAAGGATGCACCGTTGCATCCTACATTTGGCCTATCATTCAACCACATTACAATTGACCATCTGCATCACGTCATTTGCCTCACCAAGACAACACATAGACCAAACAATGGGGCCCTCTCCCTCATAAAAAACATCACACCTCCATATAGGGCACCATTCTCATGGGGCACCCATCTCTATGTCTATACATTCAAATTACCCTCATATTATTTTGGCAAGTGTACACATATTTTTTGAAGGAAAAAGCTTCCCACCCATATTTTCATGTATTTTAACTAGCGGCATTTTCTGGTCACCCTTGGTCGGAGCTCACACATCACCCACAGTCATTTACCATTTTCATTCCAATTAGAACATACTTACACCCACCCTAGAAATCCTACCGACTCTAGGGCCATCCTTATCAACAAAAGTGTTTTGATTGTTGCCATATGCATAATAGCTCTGACCTCGAGCCAGTTGTCCATATCCACTCATATCTTCAGCTCTGATTATCATGCCTTGTTTGACCCACACTATTACATTCTGTTTACACCTTATATTTATTCCCAGACTCAACATGTCATGCAATTGATGCTCTTTCCTATTGATTTAAACACTCATATTATAGGATCAAGGCAGTACCTTGGATAATCCCCCTTTGAAGGGATATCATCAAGTGGCACAATGGGAATTGCTATTTCCCGCTGATGTCATCGACCCCCTTGACATTCGACACCAACATAACTTTTCATGTCAAGGTGGTACCATACTTAATGGCCATTGCAACTCTTTCATTTAGTCGAAAACCCCCACATCACAAAGCACCTCATTCAATAATGCTTTACCTCATGATACGAGGGAGGTACACAAAGTCAAAGACCTATGCATACCTCAACACATAATTCATAAGTGCTTCACCTTTCTTATGCATGGGGGAACCAAATTCATTCTATTTTTTGAAGAAACACCCCTGAGGTTGTCATTAGTTATCATCATTAGCCATCAACATGTCAATCACCATAATGTTTACTGGACATAACCATTTCCTGTATGATTGTAATGATTCATCACTAGGAATAATAATGAGCATGGGACATGCACACCTTATATAGACACTTTTTTACTCTTTAGGTTTTCTTCAGAGCATGTTTATCCTTTATACTCAGTCAAGGGGTTTCCCTATTCATCTCTCTAACAATTTATCTTCTCTCTCAAAAATTTGATCAGATTCTCGATCAGAACAAGAGACGTGACATATTTCAGTTATACATTTGTTTCTAACCTCATACATCAGGGGGAAACTATTAACACCAAAAATACATACACATGTTTGCCCAATCCAAAATATGTTAAAAGATGTCTAGCAAAATGCACACATTAATATTTTCTAGTTGAAGACATTATGAAGTTTGAAAATTTTAATTTCTCCTAAGATCCAAGTTTATAAAGTTTAAAATGGAAGAGTTCATAGTTGTTTCTTTGATAATTGTGCATCGCATGGAATTTTGTTCGAAAATCACATGGTCAAGAAAATGGATGACTCAATGAATTTGGGACCACTTAACACACTTGGAGGCGATTCCTTGAAAGGATCTCAGTTTGGGACAACCGAATTTGAGTCGCCCTAAAGATATACAACCCTCAATGGAATTTTTTTGTCCTACTCATAAGTCATTGTCATTCATGAACCAAGGGAGGGAAGATGGATTCCAAAATTATATATAAATAATACATGGGAAAACGAAAATATGAGACAATGTTATTTTGGCTAAATTTCTATCAGAGCAAACCAGCATTTCATTTTGAAACCAAAGAAAGCAAGAGCACTAGAATGTTGGCCATATTTCTTTTGAGAAATCCATCATCTCAGTGAGAGGAGAAGATTCCACCATTGAGAGAGTCTTCATACTTCTTTGAAAGAGAGGAGAAGCTTGCAAAGAGATTGAGGAAAAGCACATCCTTGCTGAGGATTTTTTAGCACCATAGCTCAAAGAATTTTCTTCAAGTGTTTAATATTCATTTATTGTATTCAACTTCCACTACCAACAATCAATAAAGGGAGCTTCTTTCATTTTTTTGTTGAATTGTTTGCTCCATTGAGCATTGTTTGTGTATTTATCTCTTTGTTTTAGTTCATGTTTGTGCATGCATTTTTTTTAATATTTGTAATGCTTTGTTTATCTATGTATGTTCACTAGCAGCATCAACTTTGTGTTTGTTCCTTTATAGGGAACAACCAACTATTAAGGAGGTGTATTTGGTACACCATTGACACAAAAAAACTACCACAATCCCCACTAGGATGCTTTGCCCAACATTTAGCTTGGAATATGTGTCCCATGACCTTGGTCTTATTTTTCTTTATTACCTTTTATTACATGAACTTTCAACTTGGGCTTGTTACACTGGCGGACCCTCTTTTGTCGACATCAACACATCAATTCCAGTAGAGAGGTCTACATGTTAGGGTCCAGACTCTAAACCTAAGCCTTTTATTTATGTAATAAGCCCAAGGGGTTGATCCAAATTCATAGTTAGGTAAAGAGTCAATAAAGCCCGCATTAATAATTATAAGTGGTTGACCCACATTATATAAAAGGGACCACAATTACTTGTAAATGGGCCATGGTTAATAAATAAAGTGGTTAACCCATGTTATGCAAGGGACCACTAGTATTTAGGGTTTTAGATGTCATTTATCTATAAATATTCTTAGTTAGTAATGGAAAATACCATCGAGTCTTATTGTAATTAACATTTGCTCTGTTGGAGGTTGCCCCCTTGAAGACGCAAGTGAACATTGAATCTACTTCTGAACAATAAAATACCTTGTAGTTTTTCTCATTTCATGTGATAATTTTGTGTTTTGGGCTATATTTATTCATATTTATGGTATTCTGGATTTATCGTAGGTCAAGAGTATAAAAAATGGTATCATAGCACTTTCTAGGGTCAATGGTACCTCCAATTTTTGCCGATTTGTTTTAGGCTAGAGACGTGTTCCAACGTCTTTAAACCATGGGATCTATCATTGAGCACATAAACACGTGGATTTGGGGAGGGATGCTCATAGGAAATACAAGAGGTGGTCATGCTTGTTGGACTCCCTTGTAACCCCTGTGGGTACCCCTTCTAGTAGTAGCGCATTAGACACAACCGCACACAAACTGCACTTCCACATACCCTTGGGTATATGGGAAGCCCCCTAGGATCACCTAAAACCTAACATTAGATAAGTTTTTGGTCATCTTGCTACTACAGTACACTTAGAACAACACTTAAGGAGATTACTCAAACATGCAATAGGGTAGTCGGGTAGTATGGCTAAAAGTACATTCAACCCTCCTTAGTTAGTGCCTTGAAGGATTGGGTCAAGTACTATTGTTGGACCCCTATGTATATTGTGATCTATAGCACCTCACACTCCTTTGTGACCATATTTCCCTCCACTATCTGAATATCGCCCCTATTTGTTCTTCTAGATCAGATCTAGTAGTTGGGGTTCTACTGCCATCGTACAACTCAAATTCAGTAGTTATGGTTTTCACAGTGCATATCAAACTATTTTTGTAGTGAGGGTTTCGGCCGCCACAATCTAGATCATATTGTTGCAACACATTCTATAGTACCAAGACCTTGGGGTTTTTTTCACTATAGTTCAAGCCTGATTTTCATAGGACATTGGGAAGTATCAAGCTTTCTAGAATCCGACCACTATAGTATTGATCAGTGGGGATTAAAATTCCTTTCAGAGTAAAAAAAAATGATGCCCATCTTACATGTAGTAGACACCTGGTAACCATACTTATTGGGGTGATGTTTCCAAATCTGCATGGACCATCACAAGCTAAAATATTTTCTAGAGCAACATCTATCATACCAAAAGAAAAATAAATGGCTTGCCAAAATTATAGGCTATGATTATGAGATAATTTACAAGAAGGGGTGTGAGAATGTAGTGGTGTATGCTTTATCGAGCCAATTTGAGGTTGAGAGAGACCTTCTATCAATCTCTCTACCCATACCAGATTGGATTGAAGAGGCCCGGAAGGAATGGTTCTCCCACCCCTTTCTTTCCCAACTCATTAATAACTTAAGAGAAGATCCTAATTCCTCAGTGGAGCACTCCTGGAAGGATGATATTCTTCGCTACAAAGATTGAGTAGTGATATCCCTAACCTCCACCCTCAAAACCCGCATTTTGGATGAGCTACACTCATCTCCAATTACAGAACATATAGGATTTCAAAAGGCTTATGCTCTTGCATGTCGTTTATTCTTTTGGACTGGCATGAAAAATGACATTCTTATATTTATAACTGAATTTGGTGTGCTAACACAACGAAGGGGAAACAATCAAGTTACAAGGAACCTTACAGCCATTTTCACTCCCTGCTTCTGTCTAGATGGATGCTTATATGGATTTCATCACTGGTATTCAAAATTCAGGAAACAAATCAATCATCATGGTGGTTGTTGAAAAACTTTCTAAATATGCTCATTTTTGCACTTTACCACACCTATTTACCTCCACTTTGATGGCTCAAGTTTTCTTGGACCAGATCTTCAAACTACATGGCATGCCGACTTCCATTGTGTTTGATCATGAACCCACTTTCACCAACAAATTTTAACAAGAACGTTTCAAGCTGTAGGGCATGAAACTCCAAATAAGTACTACCTATCATCCCCAAACCAATGGTCAAACAAAAACATTCAATTTTTTTTTGGAGACCTATTTGAAGTGCTTCACTTAAGACAAGAAGAATCAATGGGTACAACGGCTTCCTTTAGCTAAATGGTGGTATAATACTAACTATCATGAAGCCACCAAGATGAATTCACATGAGGCAGTGTATGCCCAAGCCCCACCTTCACCTGTTTCTTATATCCCGTAATGTTCTAAAGTACAGGTAGTTGATCAACTCGTATAGAACCGTGCCGCCATGATCGCTCATATCAAAGATAATCTACATCAAGATTAGAACCAAGTGAAGCAACAAGTTGACCAACATTTTTTTGAGCACTCATTTCAAGAAGGGGATCAAGTATTCCTATGACTCCAACCATATAAGAAAACATCTCTCAAAGAAAAGGTTTTTCCAGGAAATAGCACCAAAATTCTATGAGTCTTATCAGATACTTTAGGGCATAGGAGTAGTCGCGTATACACTAACCTTGCCACCTACTTCAAAAATCCATATGGTTTTCCATGTATCATGCCTCAATAAAGTGGTGGGGAACAATTGCAGAGTTCAAACAAGTCTATCGGAATTGGATGAGGAAGGATCACTTTGGCTCTGACCAGAATAGGCCCTCAATACTCATGAAATACATCTCTGTGGCTACATAATCAAGGAAGTTGTCATCAAGTGGAAATACACCTCTTCATAAGATGCGACCTGCGAACCATCTAATATTCTTCAACATTTTCCATAGCTTTAGCCTTGAGGACAAGGATGTTGTTGATGGCGGAGGGAATTTTAGGTTCCAACCCTAACCCCTTCATTTATGTAATAAGCCCAAGGGGATGAGTCAAAGTCATAGTTAGTTAAAGAGTCAATAAATATTGCATTAATAACTATAAGTGGTTGACCCGCATTATAGAAAAGGGACCACAATTAGTTGTAAATGGGCCATAGTTAAGAAATAAAGTTGTTAACCTGTGTTATGCAAGGGCCCACTAGTAGTTAGGGTTTTGAATGTCATTTAGCTATAAATAGTCTTAGTTAGTAAGGGAAAATATCATCGAGTCTTATTGTAATTGAGCTCTGCTCTGTTCGAGGTTGCCCTGTCGAAGAGGCAAGTGAACATTGAATTTTCTTATAAATAATAAAATACCTTGCATTTTTTCTCATTTCATGTGATAATTTTGTGTTTTGGGCTATATTTCTTTGTATTTCTAGTATTTTGGATTTCTCACAAGTCAAAGGGTATAACACTAGAGCGCAGTATACCTTGGTCCCATTTTTCATCATTGTTCAATACCTCAAATCAAGCAAAGGGAATCATTATTTCACTTTGACTTGGTTGTTTCTCGTGTGCTCAAATTTAACACATTATCACACGTTTGAGAATTATACACTCGACAATCCAGTCATCCAACAGATTGTATTAGTATTTCTCGAGTACATGTGATATGTTCTAGACCTCATGAGGGGGTGTCCCTTTAGGTATCCCCCCCACATGCATGAATGCTAACATATTATGATGCAGCCTCAAATGTTGTTCCATTGATTTGACTGGCTCAGTTTCCGCTTATTGCAAAGCCCACAACATGCATGTCTCCTTCAAATAGGCCATTCAGATCCTTAGATCCCTTTCTTGTTCAAGAGGGATTCTTTGGTTTTGATCTTCCACTTCTCTCATCTTGTGGGAGTGCGGAACATTATGTCTCATGCACTTATATTAGTAGATGTTATTCTATCCAGTCCTAGCCTTTGTCTCCCGACACTTATGTTTCACCTAGTCATTTATTACTAGTTTGATCAAAATATGCCATGTAGGATGCGTTTTTCCATGGTAAAAACCACTTGTTTTAGTGAACCAATTTCCTAAATTATTTCTCATTAAAATCCAAAAACCCCAAGAGATTAATTACATAAATCATTATTTATTTAATATTCTCTAGAAATCATTATTAAATAATTAATTGATAATTATTTCTAATCCATTTTTTACTTAATCACCTTGGAATAATTAAATAAATAATTATTTATATTTATTATTCCATATTTATCCCTTATTTTCCTCATGAGATCATTGTTAAATAATTATTTAAAATTCATAATTTTTTTTTTTGTTCAAGTAAGAGTGGAGCCTTCAATTAACCGAAAAATTATATTACATATGGTACACGTCTTTACAAGTGTAAATACCAACAAAAGATAGACCTGTTGATGATAAACAAACAATAGGGTCAACAAAACTGAAAACCTTACACACAAAACCAAAATTAGACCCCTAGTCCTTATTCCTAAGTGTTCAGACTGTTGATCTCTCCCCAATTCTTATTGCTAAATTCTTATCGCTCAATCTCCCCAATTCTTATCACTTAATCTCCACTGTCGATCTTACCTTCAGTTCGGATGGTTGATATTCTCTCCAATCAACAGAGTTGCACGAAGATCCTACACCATAGATCAAAACCCATTTGATCTGACTGTCCTCAATGATATCGCTTCGGAAACTTGCGCGACACTTACTCGCTTCACGGAGCCGATATAGATTATAAGCCATGGTCTATAATACTTCGGGTCCACTCTTAGACTTAACCTCCAACCATTTTAAAACCTGATATCCATTCGATAATGAAGGCCATCAAATCCTATGGCCTGTGGCCCTTCAACTAGCACACTGTTTACCAGATACTCAACCCTCGTAATTAGTTATGACGTAAGCATTGATTGTGGGATTGATGGTTAGGATTTGCTGCGGCACTTCAACCAGGCTCAAGGAATTCTGTTCTCCCCTAATCTCTCTAGTCTTCCTCCTACTCATTATTCATGGTCTGGAAGTACGCCATGCCTTTGGCTGCCTATCATTGATAATCATCACGTAGTTTACCAGAGGGTATAGAATCCCAGTCGTACCGAATATAGATTTCCTTACATAGCACTCCTTCGTTCACCAGATGATTAGGTAACATATTGGCTTTTCTTCGCACATGAATGAAGCTGACGGTTCTCAGGGTTTGCAAGTGGGAACGAATACACTGAAAGACTTGTGAGAGCCTCCAATGTTTCGACACTTTTCCAAGTGTCGTTCCATTACACATTTTCTTGGTCACATTAATGACCAATTCAGAGTCAGCTTCAATGATGGCATTGTGTAAATTTGACTCCATCAGGATTTCCGGGCACTGCTCTAAGGCCATGAGCTCCGCCATGTTATCAGTGGCAGTCCCCAAATTACTGTGAAAGATATCCTTTATGTGCCCCTGCTCATCTCTTATGACACCACCAAATCCAGCCATCCCTGGGTTTCCCTTAGAGGTCCCATCTATATTTATTTTCAAAAAACCATGAGGAGGAGGCTGCCAGATATCTTTACCAGTAGCTTTTTTGCTCACACCCTTGACAGTGCCTTGGGGAACCATGAATAGAGACCCAACTGCAGTAGTATGCGAGCATCCTGGGGTGAAGGAGGGTCCTCAAGAATTTTCCACATAAGGGCTCCTACTGTATCTTTTAGCTGTCATAAAATTTGGACAATGATGTTTTGGGTCGAGCCTGTTTTGTTCTTGAAAATCTTGCCATTGTGTTCTTTCCAGACATCCCAGATAATAAAGCTTGGAAGTAGAGTCCAAGCTTTGTTAATGATTTCATTACCTGAGAAGCCTTTCCTCCAATTCTTCAAAGTGTTGGTGATGTTGAGTCTGTCCCTATTAGTTTGCCTGAAGACTAAGGTCGCCCAATCCCATAAGGTAGAGATGAAGGGGTAGAGATTTAGTAAATGTTCCATCATCTCCTCTTGTAAGCCACATAGATGGCATTTGGATGGGTCAACAAAGCCCCTTTTTAGAAGATTCTCCCATATGAGAATTTTCTTTTGGTGAACCAACTACATAAACAACTTGATTTTCATCCATTGCGAGTTCTGCTAAAGGTCATTCCAAACCTGATTAGGGTTTGGAAAATCGAAACCTAGGGCCATGCGTTTAGCTTCTTTGAGGTTGAAGGTGCCTTCGGTGTTTCGATCCCATATCAGTTGGTCAGACAAGGATGACACCAAAATCTTCCTCTGCTCCAAGTCAAGAGCAAGAGAATCCACCTGGGCCTTCAAAGGACTCTCTTCACTATAACCAAGATCCTTCCACATTCTCCATTTACCATTGTTCCTTACCTGATCCCAAAAGTCATTTACCATAATTAAACCTTTGTTGTCAGTGTCATTTTTGAGAGCAGTTAGTTCTTCCCTAAACAAATTTGGTTCTTGCTGCCAGTTATCCTCCCAAAATCGTGCAAGGTTCCTAGCTCGGATCTCCCAGAAACTATGCTTCTGGACAATGGCTCTATTCTCCCAAGCAAGGTTCCAAATGTCGAAGCCCTTGATGTTCCCTGAAATTTGGATATGATCCCTCTCGTGCCAATTATTTGCATATTTCTACTTCCAAAGCTTGGCCCAAGGGGTGGCCAATTCCTTGAGCTACCTCCACCAAAGTTTGGCTCCCAAAACTCTGCTAAGGATTTCAGGGTCATGAAGACCCAAACCACCATGGGCCTTAGGTTTGTAGAGTTTGTCCCATGTATAAATTTTGAATAATATGACACTTATTCACAGAGATTATCCTGATTATACACTATTTGCTTAATCATGTATAATACATAATCTCCTCCACGTTGATCATCAATTTTGCGGAATTAAAGAAACAATCGCATGCGCACATTGAAGCATCAATCACACATATCAACACAGTATATCATGGGGAAAGCATGTAGTTGAAAACCCCTAGCTACTTGTATATTATATTGATTGAGAACATGTAACAATACATAGTACAATACTCCTCGTAAGTACTTAGTACTATCTCCACCTGTTACACACAAACTAGCTCAGATCTGAATCAATCACACGTTCAAATCTCCTCTGCTGCTTGCCTGCCTCCACTGCGAAATCCTGCATGAGAATAGATGAGAATGGCTGATCCAAATTCATATTTCCCTTGTGTAACACTATGCAATCCTCATTGGCAATCTCAATCCACTGATTGTGCAAATCTCATGCACAACTATAGTCACAACTGACAGCTGTCTTTCCCTTTCACTTATCTCTAACACTTGTCTCCACTGAACTGTCCATGCACTGAGTTAACTAATGTATTCCTTAGTTGATTCATGAGTTAATAATTAGTGAATTAATTAATAAATAATTCACATCACTCATCACTAGTGTATTTGTTAGTTAGACTAAATACAATTAGTTCAACTAAGTCAAACTGAACACAACTCCATCAACTCCTCATTCAACTCCACCAAACTCAATCACTTGAGTTCTAATTGAAGTCCTTCATGCAATAGCTCAAGTAACCCATAAGAAAAGCGTATTTCCTTTTGGCAGTTGCATGTGCCACATTTGTAGCTTGAACTGAAGTGATCCAAGAGAATAAGATAATGTTTATAGTCCAAATATTATTAAGAGCTAATAATATTCGATTGTTCTATTTTTAGCCTGGAAGTCTAAAAATAGACTTTGCCCATATGTCTAAAAATAGAGGTCCATCTATTTTTACCAACATGACCAATCATCCACAAATAGCATCCTGCAACTCATAGACCATGATCCATATGTCTAAAAATAGACATAGTCTAAAATTAGACTTTGCACCAAAAATAGCGTGTGGGACCACTTAGTGAAGGTGACTTCTTTTCACTAAGCTCCATCATCTTGTTGCATTTTAAACACTCCCTCTCAACAAGATATGGATTATTTGCAACCCCTATCTTGTCTCTGTGGTATTCGAATTTGCTCCTGGTGAGCGCCTTCGTCAAGATATCAGCATCCTGATCCTCCGTGGGAATATATGAAAGTAACATGATTATCCGCTTCACACAATCTTTGATATGATGGTACCTGATGTCATCTGTTGGGCTCCCTGCCCAATCTACATCCGTGAAGCCACATAGCTTCACCTCATCCTCATGTCCGTACCACAATCCATATCTCGATGTGCTCCAAGCACGAGGTGCTTGTTTCAACCCATACAGCGCTCTCTTGAGCCTGCACACATGCGACTCACTGCTGAAGATCTCGAAACCTTCAGGCTTCTCTATGTACACCTCCTCCTCAATGACTCCGTTGAGGAACACAATATTCACATCCATTTGATGAATGTGCCACCCCATTTGCATTGAGAGAGCAAGAATCGTCTGTATGGAAGAATACCTTGTGACAGGTGAAAAGGTCTCCTCATAATCGATCCCCTCTATCTGTGGGAAGCCTCGGGCAACAAATCTTGCCTTGTACTTCTCCACACTCCCGTCAGCTGCCTGCTTCACTTTGTAGATCCATCTCAAACCCACCACTGACTTCCCCTCCGGTCTTGGGACAATCTCCCATGCACTGTTTCTGACAATCGAATCATACTCTTCCACCATGGCATCTACCCATGCAAGGTCCTCCACAGCTTCCTCGAAAGAGGATGGCTTAGTCACAACACATTTTCTCACAAGATCCATGTATCCACTGTACTCATCAAGTGACTATCTCTGTTTCCGCTGTGATGTAGGTGGTCCTACAACCTTCTCTGCATCTTGAGCCAGTCGCTCAGCTTCTGTAGTGCGCTTTTGCCCTCTGATGGTTGGCGCTGCATGAGTGGTCTCTTCCACTCCATGAACTTCATCTTGTGGCTGATCCACATCTTGAA
>APFE030920792.1:46510-68038 GCA_000404065.3 Pinus taeda | reverse complement strand
GGAAAGCCTTTCCCTCGCTGAAGACAACATCATATCCCTTGTCTTCTAACATCGCCACAGAGATAAGATTCTTCTTCAATCTTGGAACATGCATCACGTCCTTCAATACGAAGGGTTTACCAGACTCCCTCTCAAAGGAAATGGTACCGATACCGGTCGCACTGTATCTACCATCATCGCCCATCTCGATGTGCACTCCAAGGTCTTTCTCATCCAGATCAGAAAACAAATCTCGATCTCCTGTCATGTGAAAAGACACACCACTCTCCAAGAACCATACCGATCCCATCACACTTCATACCAATCATGTGATCAACGAAAAATCTAGCTCAAACTATGAGGATAAGGCCTCTCCTATTACAGATCCAGCAGCTTGCTTATTTTTCTTCTTCTGCGGACAATTTGTGGCATAATGTCCATGTTGGTGACAGTGAAAGCACTTCACCTTAGACATGTCCTGCTTCTTGCCTTTCGCACCGGAATGAGAAGCTTTCTTGTTCTTCCCCTTCTTTTCTTTGGCAGCCAAAGTGTAATTTTCTTCATCAGATGCCTTTGATGAAGATCTGTCCCTAGTATTCCGCCTGATCTACTCTTGCACAAGATCCGACCAAAGTCTCTCCCATCCTGGCGATTTCTCCTGACCATTGACAGAGTCCTGATAGGAATGCCAACTCTTCGGGAGACCAAGGAGAGCTAAGCTCACCAAGTCCTCATCATCGACAGTCACCCCCACACTTCCCAGCTCATCCCATCATTGGGTGAACTTCGTGAGATACTTGGGCATACTGTCGCCTTTCTCACCCTTTATGTTTCTAAGTTTATCCTTGAGTGCCAACTTCCTTTGGTCGCTCTTGCTTTAGAATAGATCTATCAATGCTTTCCACATCAAGTATGGAGAAGCCTTTCCATGGAGGCTGGACACAATGTGATCCCTCACGCCCTCCAACAGAATCCTTCGACACTTTGTTGTCTTCTTTTGCCAATCCCTGACTTGAGCAGCATCAGTAGGTTTTGGGACATATGCATCTATGAACTCCTTCAACCCATTATCATCTAACAATGCCTCCATCTTGTCCTTCCATGCAATATAGCTTGATCTGCCCTCAAGGGCATACTCCAATCGCAATTTGTTGAAAGACATTTCAACTTTGACACCAAGAAAACGCTGCTGCAAATTTGAATTCCACCAGCTCAAAACTCAACCGCTTCTGATCTAAAATTTGTGAGAACAAAGTATTTCTCGTACAGAGATTGTCTGTATGAGAATTTACCGGATATCTCACCTTCCAAAAGAAGGATGAATCAAGAGGCTACCTGGCCCAATTATAGACTCTGCCTGAAGAAATAAAATGTAAACACTTTTTGAATAATAGATCCGATGATCAACTACACTTTGATATCATGTAGAAATCTCTTCTAAAAATCAACCAGCTCTGATACCATGTAGAAATTTTGAATAATATGACACTTATTCACAGACATTATCCTAATTATACACTATTTGCGGAACCATGCATAATACATAACCTCCTCTACGTTGATCATCAATTTTGCGGAATTAAAGAAACAATCGCATGCACACATTGAAGCATCAATCGCACATATCAACACAGTATATCACAAGGAAAGCATGCAGCTGAAAACCCCCAACTATCTATATATTATATTGATTGAGAACATGTAACAATACATATTACAATACTCCTCATAAGTACTCAGTACTATCTCCACCTGTTACACACAAACTAGCTCAGATCTAAATCAATCACAGGTTCAAATCTCCTCTGCTGCTTGCCTGCCTCCACTGCGCAATCCTACATGAGAATAGATGAGAATGGCTGATCCAAAATCATATTTCCCTTGTGTAACACTATGCAATCCTCATTGGCAATCTCAATCCACTGATTGTGCAAATCTCATGCACAACTATAGTCACAACTGACAGTTGTCTTACCCTTTCACTTATCTCTAACACTTGTCTCCACTGAACTGTCCATGCACTGAGTTAACTGATGTATTCCTCAGTTGATTCATGATTTAATAATTAGTGAATTAATTAATAAATAATTCACAACACTCCTCACTAGTGTATTTGTTAGTTAGACTAAATACAACTAGTTCAACTAAGTCAAACTGAACACAACTCCATCAACTCCTCATTTAACTCCACCAAACTCAATCACTTGAGTTCTAATTGAAGTCCTTCATGCAATAGCTCAAGTAACCCATAGGAAAAGCATATTTCCTTCTGGAAATTGCATGTGCCACATCTGTAGCTCGAACTGAAGTGCTCCAAGAGAATAAGATAATGTTTATAGTCCAAATATTATTAAGAGCTAATAATATTCGAGTGTTCTATTTTTAGCTTGGCAGTCTAAAAATAGACTCCGCCCATATGTCTAAAAATAGAGGTCCATCTATTTTTACCAACATGACAAATCATCCACAAATAACATCCTGCAACTCATAGATCATGATCCGTATGTCTAAAAATAGACATAGTCTAAAAATAGACTTTGCGCCAAAAATAGCCTGCGGGCCCACTTAGTGAAGGCGACTTCTTTTCACTAAGCTCCATCATCTTGTTGCATTTTCAACATCCCAAGCTACCAAAGCCCACTTATTTTTCTCTTCCCCTTTTCCCTAAAGGAAATCTCGTTGAATACTCCTAATTTGTTGCATAACTCCTTTAGGAGTAGGAAGAGCTGAAAACATGAAAATGGGTATAGCCTGCAGGATAGCTTTAGTAAGCACAAGATGCCCCACCAAATTCAAAGACCTGCAGGTCCATTTCCTGACTTTGTCCTGAATTTTATTAGTTACCGGATCCCACACTCCCTTGCTCAGAGGTTTGTAGGTAAGAGGCATTCCAAGGTACTTGGAAGGTAACTGATCCCTTTGAAACCCAAGAATTCTGGTGAGGTTCCTCCGAATAGCAATGTTAGTGTTAAAAAAGAACACCTTTGATTTGTCAAGGCTTACCTTTATACCAGTAGCCAATGAAAATTCGTTCAGGATTTCTTTGAAATCTCTTGCTTCCTTGACCGTAGGAATGCCCTGCAACGTTGTGTCATCAACAAATTGTTGATGAGTAGAAGTAGCACCATTCAGAGTAAGTTTCAGACCCTGGATTCTTCCTTCAGAATTTGCCATCTTGATCGCTCTTCCTAGCCCTTCCATCATGAGAATAAAGAGGAAGGGGGAGAGCGAATCCCCTTGTCTGAAACCCCTAGAAGGCATAAAATTTCTAGAGGGAGATTTGTTAAGCAAAATGGAGAAGCTAGCCGTGGATACAAGGGACATAACCCATCTTATCTAGTTGTTGTCAAAGCCATAAGCTCTTAGCACCGCCCTGATGTAATACCAACTTATCTTATCATATGCTTTCGCTAGGTCAAGTTGCATGATCATACCAGCTTGCTTATTGCTCTTAAGAGTTTGTACCACCTCATGAGCTTGCATGATGTTGCTGAGAATCTGTCTTCCTTCCACAAATCTAGTTTGCTCCTATGAGACGAGAGCAGGAAGAAGAGGCTTGAACCTGTTAGCAATCACTTTGGCAATAATTTTTTACATTACATTACATAAGGCTATGGGTCTGAATCTGTCCGGTGTCATAGATTTTTCCTGCCTTGGAATCAAAGCTATGAAAGAGGCATTAAGAGCTTTCAAAACAATTTTGGATCTTCTAGATTCTTCCACAACATTAAGGATATCTTGTTTGACTATTTTCCAGCAAGCTTTGAAGAAGTCCACATTGAAGCCATTAGGGCCAGGAGCTTTCCCATTTTGCATCTCATTGATAACTTCACTAACCTCCTCTTCAGACACTGGCCTGTTAAGATTGTGGTTGTCTTCCCTAGTTACAAGCTTAGGAATGAACTTGGCGAATTTGTTAATGAACCGAGATTTGTCAACGAGAGGCTCCTCTGTTATGCTAAGGAAGTGTTGAACTAGGATAGATTCCATTTCTTTGTGAGAGACAAGCTCTTTCGCTTGAGAATATTTAAGTTTTGAAATTCTGATATAAGATCTATGATCCAAGGTTGGTCTATGAAAAAACTTCTTGTTTATTTCTCCTTCTCTAATCCACTGCACCCTCGATTTCTGTCTCTATAAATCATCCTCTTACATGCACTGATCGTCCCATTCATTCTGAAGAGAGGCAACTTGATATTACCATTCCTTAGTAAAACCTTCTGAGATGATGATCTGATTAATCTCCTGGAGTTTCTGCTCAACTTCTCTTTTAGCTTTAAAAATATTACCAAACTCTTTTTTGTTCCAATCTTTAAGCCTAGATTTGATGTGTTTAAGTCTCTGCTGCAACTTGAACATTTTAGTGCCTTGAACGGGCATATCTTCTACCCACCATTTGTCAATATTGCAGGTGAAGTCAGGATGAGAGAGCCAGACATTTTCAAACCTAAAAGGTTTGTTCCTCAATGTACCCATGAAAGTAGCTTCAAGCTAGACATGCCAGTGGTCTGAGCCTCCAAAGTAAAGGATTGAAGCTTACAAATCAAGGCCTTTGAGAAAGAGGTCGTCTAAGATTATGAATCTATCTAGTTTAGAAGTGACTTGAGAAGCCCCTCCCCTCTTATTATTCCAAGTAAAAGTTCCATTTACTGTTTTGGTGTCCACTAGCCCCATGTTATCCATGAAGTTCTAGAAGGCAATGGAATCTCTACCTAGTTTTCTAGTACCACCTTTTTTCTTTGTAAGAGATTTGATCATATTGAAATTCCTAGCTAGAATCCAGGGCATATGAGGATATCTCTTTCTTAGCTTCTCAAGGGAGATGAGAAGCTTAAGTTTGTCTTCTAGTTTCTTAGGACCGTAGATGTCAGTGATCATGTAGATCTCCTTATCACCCAAAGGTTGAATCACCAGTGATAGATAGTTCCTAGAAGCTTCAGCATCTAGGATTCCAAGTTTTTGAGGGTCCCATAGAGTAAGAATCCTACCCATTGAGTTATCCGCTTTAACCTCTAAATACTTATACTTGATTAACCATTTATTGTGTATCTCTCTGATATTGTCCATCGAACATTTTGTTTCCTGAATAAAAACCATATCTGATTTTTCTTCTTTCATTCTACTGCTAAGAGTTCTTTGTTTCCTTTTACTTCCTAGACCCCTAATATTCCAGGTTGTAAGCTTCATTAAGAAAGGTTTGTAAAGGAGTAACTGGTAAGATCCCTCATCTTACCTAAATTAATCATAATTTTCTCACATTCGGTGAGCAGCTCATTCTATGTTTTTGTTCCTCTTTTCCTACTCGGGTTCTTGGAAGAATGTAGCAATGTATCCTCCATCATTTTCACTCCCATATTCTCCTGGCTATCATGGTTTTTTTTCTCCAGAAAACTTAGTTTGTGCTCTCCAAAGGAAGAGATGTTGAACCTTGTCAAACTCCTCTTTTGGCAGAGTGTCTATCCTTTGGTGATTCCCTGCTCTAGAAACTTTTCTAGATCTAAATTCTCTCTCTCTAGAATCTCCTCCAGTTCATGGTATTCCATTTCAGCCTCACTTGGGATCATCTCGTGGTCCCTACTGAGCTCCATAATGCTTGGCATATCATCCTTTTGTTTTCTATTTTCTCATATATCCTCCATATTAGTATCACTTTCCTTCTCATTGGGAGTATTCTTCGATTCCTAGTTTGTCCCGTTGTTTTCGACTTCTTCTTCTAAGATCTTGAAACTATTGTGACTCGGTTATTCGTCTTCATTAATTTTCTTTTCGTACAGCTTGCCTCCTTTCCCTTTACCCCCAACCTTAGTAAAACCTTTAGGATCCTTGCATGCAGTGGCTTTCATATTGCTCTCCAACTTATTCAATGGGCAATCCCTGTATAGGTGCCCGTGCTCATGGAACTTACGACACCTAAATGGGATGTGTTCATAGTCCACCGCCTGCACCCATTTCTCATCATACACATATAAAATGATTACATTCGGAAGTGCCCCAGATAAGTCCATTTCAACACATATCTGGGAAAAGGAAGTCTATCTGCCTCTTAGAGTAGCATCTGATATATTTATAAAATGCCCTAGCTTGTTGTCGATAGCCTCTAGATACTCCGGCAGCCAATAATCTAAAGGAAGGGAATAGAGTCTTATCCATACTGGCACTGAGGTGAAAGTTTCTCATTTTGGGACAAAGTTCATTACCCATGGTCTCATATAAAGGCCTGCAGAAGTGTAAAAATAGGGTCCTCCCTCGAACACTTTGTCTTTATCCTCTAAGCTTGTGAACACAACAGTGAAGAAGCCCTTTGACCCAAGGTGAAGGTCAATTTCCCCCTTTGGTTTCCAGTAGTTCCTTATCCATGCTTTCAAGGTCTTCTCCATCGACCACATCCCCATAAATTTACAGATAATAGCATACTACGACATGTTGTCTCTGTATACCTACAATGCTGGGTCACTTAAAATGACTTGAGGAATAGTGGTTGACTTGGGTTTAAAGATCCCTGATGCACTCATAGGAGCCACTTTTGGACTGCTAACCTCTGTCCTCTTCTTCTTACTAGCTTCCTCATGATTCTCTTCCTATCCTTGAGCTCTGATAATTTCCGATTTGTCTGTATTCTTAGCCTCTGTTACCACCTCCGTTTGTTTCTTGAAGCGATGCGATCCAACTCCCTTGCTTCTGTTCACAACCACTTGACTGTAGGAGGGAGCTGATCTCCCTCCTTCGCACCCCGCCATGGTGACCAGCGACAAAACCCTAAAGCAAAACCCTAGCCGATTGTGCTCCACACCTTCTTCCCCCCCCCCTTCAACATCGAGAAAAAACTATCTAGGCATGCATATTGGACTAACCTATTGCAGGAGAAAACTAGATGTATAAGAAGCAAATGATGCAAGTAGGGGTTTGGTAGATAACCCTAACAAAACACCAACTTAGTAATTTCAGTGTGCAAAAACAAAGCCATGAGAGATCGCCATGAGAAAGAGGAAAGAAAGGGAGATCATTTCAAATTCATATTTGAATTAATCCTCATAAAGTAATTAATAAATCATTTTTTTTTAATTACTTTAAATATTTTCTAAATAAAGATATTTTACCATTTTGAATATATTTTCCCTCTCAATAAATATAAGAAAATATTCAAAACAACTAGATTTTGGTTTAGTCAATAATATTTTATTATTTTACAATTCTCAGTATATCTTAATATTTTGTTATAAATATATGGGTTTCTCTCTATTCTTCACTATAATCATTTTCATAATCCCCATTATCATCCTGTGACTTTTGAGCTCCCGTATTGAGTTCAACCCTTCACTACTATATTTTGCCCATAGCACACATACATTGAGAGAGAGTTGAATATTGCTAAAGAGCAAGGTCAAGAAGGACCGATCTCACAAAGGGGGATCTATAGAACCAAGTCTATAATCTCTCCTCACCATGTGTTATAATTATAATTATTAATAGTAAAATTGTCTTCATTTAATTGCGTTTTTCAATCTTATTTCTTGTTGTTATATATTCCTTCATATGTGTAGGTTTATTTTTGCAAGTTTTATAACTTTTTATTGCAGATATGAAGAATACCTGAAAACCATCTTTGTTGTTAGGACTGCATGTCACCAACAGTCTAAGTGAATGGATTTTTGTACACTTACAGTAAAAATTCATACTAACAGTTGACATCATCATCTTGCATCCTATTGGTTCTTATAAAAATTGATTTTGGTTGTACATTTTTGTCTTGAGGCCCATTTTAGACCTCAAAATTTCTCTAATGCAATTTTTTTCCAGGTAATAGTGATCATCACGCAAGTGGATGTGCCTTCATTGACAATACACCATTACAAAATGATGTTCTTAATGTAGACATGTATCCATATAACAATAGAGGGAAGAAGGTGTGGAGGATAGAATGTCAACATAAAAATGATCATGTGATCACATGAAGGGTCCACGTCACCTAAAGCAGATAATAGAGCCTTTTTTTAGATGGGCATGTCTGGAGGACTTCCAACATAGACATAGAAATATGGTATTGTGCTATGTCATCTAGTATGATGTAAGTGTGGGTGACTAGAGAATTGGCAACATTTCAACGTAATGGTCCTTTGGTGATCTTTGATGGAACCTCTAACTTAGGTGGATGCATCTATAAGGTATTGTTTGGTGATGAAAGAGGCTCTGTGGAAACTGTTAGAGCCTAGATTTACCTCAGGCTGAAAAGGTAAGCTTCTAGGTCCACATCAAACCATGCTCAGCCTGGTAGCTAGCCCCACCAGGTTAGGAGAGGGCTCTCTTCGGGTCAATCTCAGCTAATTATGATCACTAAGGGCTTGAGATGATTGAAATAGCTACTAATCTTAGGCTAGGTATAGATGTAAAGGAGTTTGTTTGATAAAATGGTGTTTTTGTGGGCTTAAAGGGAAAGGCAGATTTTGGGTGTAGGGAATGAGGCATAGTCTTGTAGGGATTTCGATGGGGCAAGGTAGGAAACTGTAATTGGCAATATAAATCAAGTGATATGGATGGATCAGACTGAGGAGGATTTGAAGAGGGCAAGGGAAGCCATGGATCCTCTCCAAATAGTGGAAAACATTAAAGACTAAACCAAACTTCAAGTAGAGCACTGCAATTCTCAATGTATTCTACTTACACTCTTGTTTGTTTAGCTGAGAAGAAATAAGATAGAGAATGGCATACATAAACAAATTCAAAGTTACAAAAGAAAGCACTGTACCAAGACAAATTGCCACATGGATCCCAAAGATTGCTGCAAACCCTGGTCTCAATTCCTTAGCCAAAATGTTGATATCAAAGTACAATGAAGCTCAAGGCTTTCTCAAGAGTCCAACCCTGAAAATGACTTATAAATTACATGATATAGACAATCCTAACTCCTTCCCATGCCCCTATGGGTCGAGCTCATCATTCTAGGAGTTGTTTCAACCATATCTAAACAAGGAACTGAAAAATAGGCAATGAAACAACTTGCCTCTATATGAAAGGAAACATATTCATTCACTATCTTTTCACTTTTTAGTGAATGAATCTACATGGATGAGTAAAAAAGTTCCAAAATTACATCAAAGTCGTGAATTTACATCAAGATAAATCAAGAGTTATAGGAAAAAGTGAAACTAGTCAAAACTAGGTGAAATTCTGAGTTGCTGACTGAAAAATAGGCCAAATTTCCCTATGTGTCGCGGCTGAAATCTGTTTTCGTAGCACAATTTTTAGGCTGATTTCGAGGGCCTTCGTAAAGTCCAAATTGAACTCATGATAGCTTGTTGGAAAGACCTGCCTGTCTAATTTCCAAACCAAGTGGAATTTCTGGATTTGGTGTCCATTTGCCCCTCCAACAATCCAATCTCCCAACATTGCTTCATGTGGGTGCAAAAGGTGGCAGAAAGGTCATTTCTTTTGTGTGTTTTGACCCTTTATACAACCCAGAACTTGATGAAATATTTAGGTAATTCATGAGCATGCATAACTTTTCATAACAAATCCAAAAATGTAAAGTTTTCCTCCAGAGGATCTCCCAATTATAAGCGTGCGCCAAGTGGCACGGCGCATAGGGAAGAAAAGTCTATTTTTGCTCAAAAATTTCTAGTTCCGCACTTTTTCTTAGCATTTCCTGCAGTCCCACACCTAATGGTCGTGCATCCAGTGGACTTGACTGCACTTTTTCTGTGTTTAAGGTGCAGACACTGAGTGCGTCGTGCCACTACCCAAGTGCGCCGCACCTTTTTGTAGACCAGTTTTGGAGGCCTTCCTAGTGTCCAAATTGGGCATGGGATAGCTCGTTTGAAAGGTTACTGAGTCTAATTTCCAACCCAACTAGAATTTGTCACTTTGGAGTTCATTTTCCCTATCAAAATCAAATGTCCCAAGACTGGTCAAAATGTGCCAAATGAGGCTTCCTAAAGGCAGAGTGTTGTTGCAATCAAGTTTTGGAGGTCTTCCTCAACTCAAAATTGAACTCATGATAGCTCATTGAAAATCTCTTTCTGTATAGTTGTCATTTGACTCATCAATAAATTAATTTGGCCAACCAATCTAGGAGAAAACTGGATTTTTCCAAGGTCACTTTATAGGTGCATCAATTCTTCCGAGGCAACTGTATTTTTGACATTTCTCTAAAACCATGACACCTGTGTAAAAAGTGAAGGAGGTTTTTCCTCCTTGTCCTATTTTGGACAAAAAAATCTCTCAATTTTCCCAAATTCATCTTTTATTGCTCAGAAACATCATTGGAGTAAAACCTATCCCGATGTGTGGAACATTGGATTTGTCGAAATGAAGTGAAATGAAGGGGATAAAGGGCTTCTAAATTCTTGAGAAAATTGTGGGATGTAGGGAGGGATGTTAGGAAGTAGGGGAAAGTGGAATTTCAAATATTGAGTGAGGGGAAGGGGTCCAAAAAGGAAAAACATGGGCCTAGCCTAGAAAATAGGGTTTGTAGCAAGAAACTAGGGTTTTTGCGAAAATGAGGAATTTGGGGGATCTTAGTGATGGGAAGTGTTTAATAAGGTACATTAAGAATAGGGGAATGTGTATGAATATCAGGATACAAGATTTGACCATCCAAGACAAATTAGCTTCAAAACCCTAGGAGAGGGAAAATAACCTTACCTAGGCACAACTGAAACATGAACAAGGTGTAAAATCACCCAGTGGAACTTGACATGATGATGAAAACCCTCTGAATGATGGTACACTCAGCTGAATGGTGACATGGACCGACATTTGGACAACTTTGAAAGGAGTAAAAGCAAACCATAGGCCTAATACCTAGTGACCAAATTTTGCTTGAAGACTCACTAAAATGACAAAATTTGACCTTGACACCTTAAAATCATTTTGTAAGAGCATGCTTTATCACTGGAGGAAGGCTACAAAGACTGACACTAACATCGGCTCCAATGGGGATGGTAGCTCCTTGGAGTGCCAAGAACAGCAGATCTTTGGGAGAGCAGACAAGTGCCTTCATCCATTGGGCAATGGAGTCAAAAACTCAAGCTGAAATGCATGACTGAAAACTGACGACTTGACGACACAAACTGAATCTCACTCAACAAAAACTAACTCGATACTTAAACACAACCGACAAACTGGAAATGATGCTCAAAGTAGAGCTTATTCATCAAAACCTACTCTAACAGTTTCATTCACCACCTGATCAAGTGAAATGAAACCACCAATGCAACCAAGTAAGTATTCCAACTGTTGTTTGAATTCTCTCCAAGTGCTTGCTTATGAACAACAAGAGAGAACTACTGAAAGGCAACTCCCATGAAAACTTGTGAACATATCCGTTGAATAATATGGATTCTTTATCCGCCTCCAAAAACACTGCATAAGGATCTTGAAATTCATGCACATTGGAACTTAGCTCATCCAATGGATTACTTCTCTTTTCCTCATACCACGAATGCAAACTTTGATTTGAGCTTTGTGACGAGACTCCTACTGAAAATGACAAAGAAACTGGTTGTCGGATCAAGTTTGTATCAATAATTTTGTCAAGCTCACAGATAGGAGAAGGACTTTGACTGTAGACATCATCCAACACATTAGCTATTGGATCATGAAAAACTTGAAAAGAATACTGAAATCCATTTTCTATTGGTTCCGATGAGATTCCATGATTTCCTATAGGCTGCTCATTTGAAGATATACTATGCAATTTTCCCTTCAGAAACTGAAATGATTCAAAACAAAAAGGTATGGAATCATCTTGTATCATTTGATCATATGTGCCAGCTTCGAAGTCTTCATCTGCAACTTGACAATCAATGGTATTCGGCGGCTGCAAATCTAGATATGAGAAGTCTTGAACAAGGTTTTCATTGCTCTCAAGATGGTCCAGATCAAGACTTATCAACAATTGATTTCTAATTGCATGAATGTTGTCTCTGATGAAATGAAACGAAGCAAAACAAAAAGGAAAAGATCCCTCACTTACTTCAAAATTTGTTGCACTTTCCTTATCATTTCCATAGCTGATATGCATCAACTTATCACTGTATTCGAGCTGCTGAAAGTGAACTTCTTCCTTCCACAAACTAGCTGTTGATTTGTCTGCAAGATTAGCTTTTGTTTGGAGAACATAATCATCATCATACTAATCAAACTAACGCAAATCGTCACTATAAAACACATCATCAAGCATACATGTCATATCAATAGATCTCTCTTCTCTAAGATGATCTATAAAACAATCATTATCAGATCTATGACAACTGGGATAAGAAAGAAAATGTTTTGGAGCAGCCATTTGTTCTTCTTCAATCAACGAGCCATGGGCTTGAACATCATAATCATTCCTTGCGATGATTCTTTGCATCATCTCTTCCACTGCACTTACCAAAATGTCAAGCTTTACCTCTAGAGATGTCATTTCCTCCAGATCTGTGTTTCTTATCTCTTCTTCCTTCAACTTTGCCCTTCGGATCAGCAAATGAGCCTCTACATCTATTGCACTGCTTTGCATCTCTTCAAGTGTTGCAAGGTTCCTTTCTCTCAGCTGAAACTCCATTTCCGGATCAAAGGCAGCCGGGTAGTGCAAGAGAGTGGATCCAGGAGGAGGTTTTATAATAACAGGCATTGAATAATAAACTTGGTTAAATCTGGCATAAAACTATTGTACTGTCTCCCCTGGTTGTCTTTTCAGCTGGTTATTCTCTTCTATAATCAAGAAATGGTTTTTTCTTACCACCCACCTGTCGAGGAAAACTTTGACGAACTGCTGGAAATATGAGATGGTCGCATCAGGCATGGTTTTGAACCAACTCTTGACTTTGCTTTGTAAAGAAAGAAAAAAAAGCCTAATACTAACATCCTCTTCATCAACTTCAAAAATATCAAGAAAGGACTCAAAATTCAATACATGTCTCTCAGCAGTGATGTTGTCGCGTTCACTATCAAATCTTGGTAGATATAGATCATGATTTTTAGGGAAAGCATGGGAAATAGGAGGTAAAATCAGAGGCTTGTATCGATCTGGAATTTTACAAGGTATAAGGGTATGTACAGAAGGTATAGAATCAGCCTTGGTCTCTTGGGGCTCATCAATTTGAAGACGGTCATCACAAGATTCAGAATAAGGGTCTTGATCAATCTCAAAGGCATGCAAATATTTGGTATTTAAAATATTCAAAGGGAAGGAATCAAATGTAGGCCAAGGATCTCTTCTCAAACATAGTATACTTTGCAAAGCCTTCTTGACATTTTCAGGAAAAGAGAAGAAATAATTTATAACAAAGAACAAAATGTCTTGGATGAAATTCCAATTTGAATACCTGATCTGTCCATATTGTCCTTTCATGTTTCTATTGGTCGGGTTCATCCTCCAATGGAGTCCTTGGATCTGATCTCAAAATTGACTTGGAATCGCCAGGTGAATGATTTCAGCCTTGCTGTGTTTGATCATTGTCCACCATCAAAAATCAGATATAACTTTGATATATGTATTGGGGTGATCGTTTAGATCAGATGTTCAGTTTATAAACTAGACCATAGATTGACTGAAGCAACTTTCATCTACTTTCGCTAATACAAAGGAAGAGAATTTCGAAGGCTACCTAGCTAAATTCAGGCTCTTTCTATAGTCTACAAAGCCAAACAATGAAAATAAACTTTTTTCCCTTGTATGGTCGCCATTATGTTAGAGCCTAGATTTACCTCAGGCTGAAAAGGTAAGCTTCTAGGTCCACATCAAACCACGCTGCCTGGTAGCTAGCCCTACCAGGTCAGGAGAGGGCTCTCTCCGGGTCAATCTCAGCTAATTATGATCACTAAGGGCTTGAGATGACTGAAATAGCTGCTAATCTTAGGCTAGGTATAGATGTAAAGGAGTTTTTGTTTGATAAATGGTGTTTTGTGGGCTCAAAGGGAAAGGCAGATTTTGGGTGTAGGGAATGAGGCACAGTCTTGCAGGGATTTCGATGGGGCAAGGTAGGCAAGTGTAATTGGCACTATAAATCAAGTAAGGTGGATGGATCAGACTGAGAAGGAGATGAAGAGGGCAAGGGAAGCCATGGATCCTCTCCAAACAGTGGAAGACATTAAAGACTAAAGCAAACTTCAAGTAGAGCACTGCAATTCTCATTGTATTCTACTTACACTCTTGTTTGTTTAGCTGAGAACAAATAAAGAGAAATGATACATATAACACATGAATAAATTCGCAAAGACATAAGAAAGCACTGTACCAAAACAAATTCCACAGGGATCCCAAAGAATGCTGCAAATCCTGGTCTTAATTCCTTAGCCAAAATACTGATGTGAGTGTACAATGAAGCTCAAGGCTTTCTCAAGAGTCCAACCATGCTAATGACTGAAAAAACAACATAATATAGACAAGCATAGCTCCTCCTTTCCTCTAGGGGTCTAGCTCACATGTTTAAGAGCTGATCCAACTGATCCTAAACTGAGAACTAGAATCTAGGCCACATAACAACATGCCTCTAGAAACAAGGAAACTGATTCATTCAGTTTGAAACAACCTCTAAACTGATGAATCTACTTCTACAAGTAAAAATACAACATATTTACATCATGATCCATCAATTTTTATCAAATTACATCATATATTTTCCATTAGGAAAGTAAAAAAGTCAAACTAGGCAAAACTGGGCAAAAAACAGAGCAAAACTTAGTCAAACTAGCAATTTTTCCTCTATGCATCGCGCTTGATTCTCTATGCGCCGCGCCTATTTGGACCCAATTTTGGAGGCCTTATTGATGTCTAAATCAGCTCCAAGTGTCCTCATTAGAAAGGTCTGTCCATCTACTTTCCAACCCAAGTGGAATTTTTCAATTTGGCCTTCCTTTATCCTGTCAAAAATCCAATCTCCCAAGACTACTTCCTGTGTGTCAAAATGTGGCAGAGAGGTCATTTTTTGTGTGTTTTTGACCCTTTAGGCAGCCTAGAACTTGATGAAATCCTTAGGTAATTCATGAGCATGCATAAATTTTCAAAAAAAATCCAGAAATGCAAAGTTTTCCTCCAGAGGATCTCCCAATTATAAGCGTGCGCCAAGTGGTGCTATGCGTTGGGCAGGATAATCTGTTTTGAAGCCAAAAAATTCAAAATTGACAAAATTTTCTCCAAATTTGCTGAAATTTGGAATGAAGGTCCATCACCAAGTATCATGCTCAGCCAAAGAAGCTTCAACCAAGATCATGTCTTTTCACGCCTCCTCGATGCATTCTTCATCTATGTCGCCTGAGGTGAAAATGAAGAGTTTGGTGCTTCATTTTATTTTGCTAAATGTGTCAAAGTCAAAAATTAGGGATTGTGGGAAAAAATTGGTAGTGAGAATGATGGATTTTGTCAAGTGAGATTTAAAATGTGAGGACAGTCACTTGACTGCTTGGGGACTTGAGGATTTTATAAGTGAAATGAGAGAAGGACAGTGATAGGGAATGGTAGGGTTTAGGAATAGGGATAATAGAACTTAGGAATAAGTGATTTGGGATTTTAGGGAATAAGGGATTGAAAAATGATAATATGACAGTGAAGGGGAAAGGAACCATAGGAAAGGAATGAGATTTGAAATACTTGGCACCAACGTTAAATTTTAACACTCAAATTCAAACCCTAAGAGGCAGTTTTTATCAAAATGAGAGGGTTTATGTTTTCAGCTTTTAAAATTTCATATTCTTCCCTCCAAACAACACCAAACACAAGCTAATAGTAATTCACAGCCTTACAAACTTACTTGGTGTGAGGAAAATTTAGTTGGTTTGAAATTTTTGGAAGCAGTGATGAAATTTTTGCTTGTCGGCCCTATGCGCCACGTGCACAACCCAGTGCGCCACGCACGTTCAATTTAACACTTTGAATGGAAGCTCTATGCACTGCGACCTCCCAGTGCGCCGCGACTACCTAGTGCATCGTGACTACCTCCCAATGTGCTGCGATGGCTGGCTTCACCACAGTTTCAGCTTTTCACACTGACTTTTGCTTCCTCCATGATTTTTCTCTATTTAACTGATGTCTTTGGCATGTAATTAGATTATTGAAACACAAACATATCTCTTATGGCATGAACTTTGATTTTTTATTTGAAGAAAACCCACCGTTTGAAAACTTTGGTACTTTTACAAAAGAATTCTGTTTTTGTTTCCTTGTGATTTTTTGAACTGATGATGAATCTCTTTATCTGTTCTGCAGGGATGGATGTCATTGGATTTGGCAAAGGGGACCAGGGTTGCACCTGAAGGACTTTACAACTGAAACAACTTTGAAAATCACATGGTATTTATTACAAAAGACGAAATTTGATGATTTAGTCATGATCGAGCATTATTACGATGAAATTTTGCAATGAAAACTTATTTCGAACCTCCCTCATGTGCCTGCATGTGTTATTAGCCATTTTGAAGAATAAACTTGCGAAACCCTAGACCTAATGACTAAAATGTCTCTTTGCTGACCACGAGACCAAACAAGACTGTACATGACTTTAAAATTGACTTTTATGAGCAGACACAGACCAGCAGGTACATGACATGAGGGAGATGAGTGACAAGACCCTTCCGTTAGAAGATTGATGCTCCTAATGGAATGCAAATGACTTAACATGAATGAGATCCCTAAAATGAAATGCAACAAAAGAGATTTTGATCTTTGACGGAGGGCTGAAGAGACCGACTCTAACATAAACATTAGGTTTTGCTTCAGTTTTTGACTTTTTATAAGGTTTGTCATATTAGTGCAACTGAGTTTTGAGGTTTACCTCTTTGAAATACATCATGAAAATTTGGTAAGACCCATTCCCTGTCTGATGAGAGGGAGGAAGTGGAGGATTCTAGCCAACTTGGGAGGCCACATATCCTTGGTGTGAGAATGGGTTGGTAAGCACTATTGGCTGTATGGAAGGAGGAGCAGAGTGAGAAATAAGTTGCTTCCCTCTAGAGGAAACTTCTTAATCTTCCCATGTTCTTGGCATCTGAGGGAGAAGGGGACATTAATGAGTATACTTTCCATAAGTGTCACAAAAATCACAAGGTTTATTGGTTCGAAGGGCCTTTTTCTACTTAGGTTGTCCACCGTATTGTTGGGTTGTGGTATTAGTTTGTACACCCTTATTGGAATTAGGATGACAACCTTGGTTGCCTTATTTCCCTTGAGATTGTTGGTTTTGGTTACCTTTCCCATTGTTCCTTCTCTTGGTATTGGGAGGAATGGAAACATTATGTTGAACATAGAATTGGACTTGAATAGGCGGTTGTTGTTGCGGAAGAGGTGGTCAAGGCATGGGAGGTTTAGGTGTTGGTTACATTGGGGTTGGAGCATTAGGTGTTGCATATGGATAATAAGGATTTGTAGAAACATTTTGTTAACCAAGTGGTGCCCTAGCATCAACTATTGCGGATTGGAAAATGCATAAGATGTACTAGTTCCTTGGTATGTGTTAACGCATGAAGAGTCAGGGGGAAAATAACCATAGGTGGAACTCGGCTCCCCCTAAGATTGGTCATAAACCATAGGTGCTTGAGGAGATGGATATGGTTGAGGGTAAGATACTGACCCAACAATACCGTCGATGGTGTGAGATGCCCTTAGTGTAAATGAAACACTAGTCCTAAGAAGGTCATGGAGGAAGGTATATACATATCCTAGTTGGGCATAGATCACATCATACTTCAAATCTATTTGGAGATCTTCTTCCTTGGTTTGAGGGAAATGTGAAGTGACATATATACCAATGGGGGCCAAAATAATTCGCAAGAAACAATCCATGTAGACATAATCTTCGAATTTTGGAGCTTTACATATGCTCTTCCTTTTATGCCATTCCTATAAATGATTAGAAAGGTGGGTGGTAAAAGTTTGACAGAAGGCGGTAAAGAGTTTGGTACCAATGTTATAGCAGAGAGGTAATTGGAATGAATATCAAAAGGAATTGGCAAGGGTTACAAATGTGGAATGAGAGGCATGGGTTGGTCTTCTTACCATTTTATAGTAGCTCTGGTGAGGGTACATTGAAAAATATGTAGAAATATGAAATCCTTTGTGATAGAATTAGAGGAGCACCACATATGAAACAAGCGGACATGGATGGTGGGATCCTTTATGGGATTCCTTTGAATTTTTGTATATATGATGGGAGTTTGGTCAACATAGGTGGCCAACTAAGGTCATGGTGAAGAGGATCATTAATAATATGGTTCAAATCTTGAAGACTTAAACTAGTCATGTAAGGGAGAAATGGTTGGGAAGGAGCCATTCCTTATGAGGTTCCAATGTTACCTCTAGGAGGGGGACCCTAAGTATTACTAGCATTAGCGTTAGCATTTCCTCTGCTATTGGTGCCTTTGTTGGGACCATCATTACCATTAGTGTTGACACCAGACATGGTAGTGGATCGGGGATGAGAGGACTTGGAATCAAAGGATGAACTAGATGAATCAGAAAGACTAGAGTCTATATGAAGATTGGATGGATGGATCTTGACTTGCGGAGCAAGTGTTAAGGGATGTCCTAATGGAAACTGAGGGTGAAGACGTTGGATTCTCCATGAAAAAATTCTAGGGGCCACTATGATGTCAAGACAAGATAAACATTGAAGGCTAAAGGATAAAGTGGGAGAAGAAGAATAAAAAAGAGAAAGAAAACACCTAATGCAATGTCGAAAAGTGAAAGATAACTACAATGTTTAGCTACTCTAATTTATTTAAGCACATCTTATAAAAAGAAAAATTATCTCTAGCCTAAAGGTTGTCTACTCCTCAAACAGGTCCTAGTACTATGTTTCTGATGGCCTTCAAAATGACTTCTTACTTATCGTGTCCAATATCCGCAAGAAGAGATCTCTAGGGGAAGGTAAGGTAGAGTGATGGTTTTGTCCCATAACCACCCCTATAGAGTGTTTATCTTGAGAATGACCACTAATTTACCTCCATCCCATGGGGGCGCACGAATCTTAGGCTTCTGGGTAGTTATCCATCCACACGGGATTCCATGCTACGAGTTGGGTAACCTTGAGGAGAACCACTCGCACCATGACTTAAGCCTAACCACCTCTCAAATGGGTTTTTGTCATGCTCTAGCTTTGATTGTGGGACGGTGGAGGATTTTAAAGCTCCCTACAAGGACAACTTCTATGTCTCAAGCTAAATGATAAATGGGTTTTATTGGAAGCCTATCTTACTAATCCGACCTTAACTGATAGATTATTTTTCCTCGATGCCCAAGTGGGCTTAGATCTATGTGTGTTTTTAAGTTATTAATGTGATATTTTAAAATTCTTGGCTTGGAGATGCTAACCAAGCATTCATTTTCTTAGGGTGTAAGTGTGTGTAAAAGTGTGTTTGAATGGGTTAATTGGAGCATGAATTCAAATTCCATGTGTTACTAGAAAACAAAGCATGAAATTGTAAACTATATTGAAAAATGAACAATAAGAAAACAATAAAATGAACACATTATTTCCAACCCAAAAGGTTATGAAGACAACATAAATTATTGTGAAAAAGGAGGAAACCCAAAAAAAAAAGAGACCAAGGGATCAAATACCAAGTATGGCTGGGATCTACGATCAATGCTACTAATTTATGCAGCAGATACTAGCAAATAAGAGTGACTACATGCTAGAAAAGAACAAAAAATAAAATGAACAGAGAAGGACACCTAGAAAGACCCTAGAGAAATGGTGCAACACAAGGTTCAAATGGAATCCAAAGTGATGCTACTAAGGCTTAAAATAACTGAAATCAAAGGTTTATTATGATGGAAAATAGTCGCTATAAGTTCTGAACACTAGACTAACCAACTCAACAAACCCTCTATCAAGTGGTAGAGGCGTACTTCAAACCCCAAGGGGTTTTTTTTTCCTTTCCTCGTAAAGTGAAGAAAAATGAGAGTATTTGGGCCTAATAGACTAAATAGGAATAAAGGAACCGTATGCCCCCTCCCCCGCCTCCCCTTGCCCTGCGATAGACAAACAAAAATCGGACTCAGAAAAACATAGAAAATTTTGTAGAAAGCTGGAAAAAGTGGCAGCACAGAAATTGATCTATTTCCTACACAATAGTGCAGGTTCTTGCCTAAAACCTACACAACCAGTGCACAAAATGCCCAAAAGAGTGTGTTGGGCTCCTAAGACTCCCACGTCATAGATCTATAATATAAAATTTTGTCTCTTGCTCAGGTGATACTTGCGACCTAAAAAGAGAAGCGAAAGCACATAAAGACAAAGACTTTTCCAAAAAAACACTGAAAATATAAAAATAGAAATAAAAATGTGTTGTAGTTGCAATAATCCCGATTTTGGCTAGGAGTTAAACAATAAATGGGGACCCTTCTCCTTTATCATTTCGCTTTAGTTCAAAATTTTGTTTATTTTGTTTGCTTTTCACTATCTTTTCTGGGGATCTTGCGTTAGCTTAGCTCAACTTAACCTGCACTAAGGAAAATGGATCAGTGATATTATAAATGAGAATCACAATCTCCCAAAAAAATATAAAAAAATGAAATAATTTTGTGTCGTTATTGTTTCTTTCTCTTAATTTCAAGAGATTGTATTTTGTTGCAACTAAGGTTTTTGTTCATAAATGATGTTGTTAATAAATTTTGTTATATATATTTTTATCCTTATTGTTTGTTTTGTTTTTATTATTATTACTATTTGTTTTGTTGTTTTATGTATTATTATTTTTGATTTTATGCTTATTGTTGTTATTATCGTAAATAAAAAATAATATTATTGTTTTATTGTAATAATAATATTGTTTTAAAATTGATTGTTTGTTGGAGTGACATCTTTTCTGAAGCAGGGAAAGCGTTTGATGAAGGGGCGCAGTTATATAAAGGCAGAGGATCCTAAAATGAGTTGGGGACGGGGGTGTTCAGAGATCTCATATCGTTGGGCGTAATCTCCTACACATATTCTTTTCATTTGGATTGTTCTCATTCCTTGCCCAGTGCTGGTGTTAGGATTCATTGTTTTCTTGTGTTGGAGGTCGGATTCGTTTTACTGTATGAAAACCAATTTCAGGTCTGTATGAAAATCAATTTCAGGTCTGTAGTTTATGTCATCCCATGCTCCTGTGGCGCTTCATACATTGGTGAAACAGGTCGTTCTATTAATCAAAGGATTAAGAAACACACTGTCGATATTAAGCATGGAAGGACCCGTTCCTCGGCCTTAGCAGAGCATGCTGAGAAAACCAAGCATCAGATATGCATTAAAGAGGCTAAGGACATTGCTAAGATTTCTCAATTTCATCATTGTAAATTTAGGGAAGCCATTGAAATTGAGAGGAGGCCCATTAATCCTAATAGAGACGATGGTTGGAAAATCACCAGTTACTCGATTCCAACCCTTCCCTCTTAGTTCCTTCCCTTTCTTCTCTCTTTTTTGGATTTCACTCCCCTTGAGGTTTGAGGTTTGCTTATCTGTCTCCCTTTTTTTTCAAGAGCAAAGGAAATGAAAATTAATTAGAAACTTTATATTTTTATATTTTTAATTAGTTAATGAAATTACATTTATATCTATTATCTATGAAACAAAAAATAGACAACTACAATAT
>APFE030920792.1:27776-46421 GCA_000404065.3 Pinus taeda | reverse complement strand
GAATAATAATTTTTTGACTTATAAGAGTCATATTGGTTATTTTTATAATTATAACATAAAATTATAAATAAGCTTAGGACATAAACATATTTCATTGATACCAAAATAATTAACTTATAACTAAATAATATATCTATTTAATATTATTTGAGTCGATTATCTTAATATTATTTCTTTTACATTTAATTCATTTGGCTTAATTATTATTTTATTTGAATTTTTGACTTATAAGGGTCATGTTGCTCATTTATAATTATAGGTTTATAGTTATATACTATATTTGATTTATTATTTTATTATTAATTATTAACAAATAATAATAATTTGTCCCATTTTCCTATCCACTCAAAAATAGCCATTTTTTTTAGCTCTTTCCCCTAATGTTTCCCCTATAGTTGTTACATGGTCCTGACTCCCTATTTAACTTGGAGCTATGATCTGATTGTTCACCTTGTCCTGATGATGAACCACATTGGTAGGTTCAAAACGCGTCGGCCTCATTCTACCAATGTGATTTCTTCCAAAAATGTCTTCAAATAATCAATATATAATTTGCAAAATTATTTTTCTCTTTTATATAACATGCTATCTTATATTTAATAAAAGGGAAAACTTTTTCAAATCAACTTGTTATTTGTTCTTTTGAATAAACATTTAGTCATCTAATGTTTTCTTTGTGCTATACTGAACAAGTTGTTTCATTTTTTTTATATTCATGATGGTGCGCTTAAATTCGGATCAATGGATGTTATACTAATAGATTTAAATATGTTAGTTATTTTGTTTGTTTTTCTCATTCATACTTACATGTTGCTAGTTATATGTGTGTGGATGCTGCAAGTTGTCTTAAGTTCATTTCAGATCATTTAGTAAAAGTATTTTACTAACTTGCACGAAAGCTCAAAGTGATCCCTTGGTTAGATTGATATTTAGCTAAGGATTATTTTATTTTTGGTTCATCCATTTCGCATTTTGTGGAAACATTGTCATTTTTTTGTTTGCAGTTACATTCTCAATAATAGTTTTATTCAATTAATATTTAAGGGTTAAATCCACTATACATCTCTTATTTCCATCAACATAAGTTTAACCCATGGATTGTAAATGCATATGTATTTTAGAGTAAAGTTGTATTTAGATTTAGTTTCTTTTTTTTTGCACTGTTCTCTCGTCATATTTTCAAAATACAAAAAAAAAAACCATTTTCCCAAGTCAAATCTCCATTCATTAGAGCATCATCTCTTGAATGATTACTCGATCCAAAATTCTAGTCACGACTACCAACAACAGAAAAGTAGCTAATCAAGTTTCTGAACGAGCAACTCCTCTACTGTTGAGTCAGTACAGTTCTAGACCTCAACAAAACGAAAGAAAGGAAAATGCCGAAACAAAGTCACTGGGGATCTAAATATCTAAATAACCGAAGTCGTAATTTTTTTATGACTAAAGACCGAGCAAAGTCGCCATTTTTTAGTATGGAAATATCTAGAAGGTGTACCAAAAGTATCCACTTTAGCTATTGGTGACATATAACCCTAACAATAAAAAAGAAAGGTAAACTTTGTAATCTTCAAATCACAACTTTAGGTCTATAAAACTAGTTAGATAAAGCCCTATAAAGAAAATGATTACAGAAACAAAACTGCAAGATGAAAATCACATGAGTTACACCAATGGAACAAATGAATTTTATTATTCCAGAAACAATTACACCTGGTGGAGAAAGACAAAAGAAACTTGAGCTTGTAATTCCTCCTTCGTGGGAGGATTAGTTTCTCTCTCACTAGTTGCAATAGATAGAAGGAAAAGGGGATGAGTGAACTCAAAGTGGTAGCTCAAGAATCATAAGACGATAGTGATGACGATGAAATAGTCATGTGTGTGGAGTGAGGAAAAACCTATCTTATTGATAATAAAATGCTAAGATACATCTAGATCTAGAGAAATAATTAAAAAATATTAGAATAAATCAAGATCTAGTCGTTAGGAACATTTTACTATATTTAAGAGAGGAAAATATTCTTGAAATGGTAAAAAAAACTTTATTTAGTGGATTAACTCAAAAAATAATGATTTATTGAGTTAATCAAGAAAATGGTTAAAGTAATTAACAAATAAAAATGAGTTATTAATTACTTTAAGGAGATACAGTTATTAAATAATGATTTAATATGATCCATATTTATGAAGAAACAAAATGAAATACAAAATAGAAACAGAGAGATACAATGAAAACCAAACTTCAAATAATTAATAAAAAATGTTGAAAACTATTTACACACATAATGGAAACAAACTAGCTCGAGCAATGGTAACTTATCTCTGAGAAGAGATGTGATGACTACATGTTTTTTTAACCTTGTTGCAGTGAGGCTAAGAGGCCTTTTTATCATCAATAAACAATGGAAAACCATAAACATCAAAAAACCTAGCCCTAGACATGAAGCACCAAAAATTATGGGCCCCATTACGGTTAGTTGGAATGTCAAATTCCTAGGGTCGTAACTTTAGCATATAGTCTTCGTTTGGCATGAAAGATACCTCATTAGAAAAAATTATTTGAGTAAAACAACTTTCAATTGCAATCGAGATGGTTGATTGATAGGTTGCCACCAATATCCACCTATATCATTCTTCCCCCCTTAGGAAGTAATGGTGCCCATTACATTGAGTGCCTCCATGAGATGGGGAAATTTCTACTGAACTTGGTCCCTGCTGAGCCACTTGCCTTAGTGCAGGATTTGGATGGATTTAAAAAACCGATATAGCTATATCCTTTGTTGGAAAGTGTTATTAACCTATGTGTCCATGATACAATCAGTTGTGGTCTTTTCAATGCAAAATGGGTTGAGCTTTATTGGTGTCAATTGCTTAGTAATGTTTGATGTGTCCAACAATGATGGAATGTATGGTCGAAGTAGGTACACATTGAATACTTCGTGAAAGCGAAGGAAAGGGGGGATACTAAGATCGAAATCATTGTCTTCCACAATTTTAGTTATGTTTTAAGGCTCGTATCAGAGTGGTCGAAGCTTCTTATGGGCTTTGGTAAGGCATTGCTTCTACAAATGCAACCAAACCTTGTTTCCTACCTAAATCTTATGTGGAACTTGATGTTGATTATGTCATTGTTTGTACTTGGAATTGGATTTATCTAAAATGTCATGAACTTGCTAGTGGATGTATTGAATGCATTCAATAAACTTGGTGGATATATTAACTTCAAACTAGACATGTGCAGATTCTTCGAGTGTAGTTGCAAGAGGTATTGCAACATTAATGGGACATAATGGTTGAAATACCAAGCCCACTTGAAAGAGGATGTTTCCATTTAGGCTATGGAGACCTTTGTTATAGCTATGTTGCACATAGGTAATACTCTCATCCCATCTTCGCGGATGCTTAGAGTAGTACATGTGTCGTATGTGCACTATCATCCTATTGACAAAATTTTTTTGGCCATTAGTCTAGGGGTGGAATGTAATCGACTTGGTGAGCTTGGTGCCCAACAATGATCATAGGCTCGACCAGAATGTCCTTAGGAACCTGCGATCCTAATATGATATAATGGTCTATGGGATCTTGAAATATACCCACACTCATTCAAATAATAGTTTGGTAGTGTCTTCTGTTGTGATACTTTTCCTGCAGGCAACCAATATGGTCATCTTAGAAAATTTATCGATGACCAAAAATATATAGTCATTTCCATGCTTGCCAGAAGGAAGGCGAGACATATAGCCCATGGAGATGGATTCCCATGGCTAGCTAGGAGTAGGTAGAGCAGTGTATAGGCCTTGCTTCTTAATGGTTTGTTGGGTGATGGCACAAGTAGTGTAGGATATGATATATTTTCCAACATCCTATTGGATATTTGGCTAATAAAAATACTTATGCAGTGTTGTCAGTATATTCTCTACACAAAGGTGTCTTGAGACCCGACTATAGTGCACCTCCCAAATCATCATGGAATGATCGCTTGAAGGTGGAATTATGTAACTTTCTTGCCATTCATCAACATCTAGAATGTGGTGGTGAATTCTGGATCATTTTTGTAAAATTGTGGCCATCCATAACTCGCATACCCACAAGAGTAGACAACATTGGTCATTACAATAGCCAATGGCCGACTGAGGTAATATGCAAGATTATACGCGCTTCCCTTCTTACACTTAATTTTCAAATGGAATTGTTGCAAACATGTGGACCATTTTTTATGGCGATCATTTTGCAACTTTACATGTGTTTGCATAAACTTGAGATTTAGGTGATCTCAATGATGATAGTTTCCTTCCACAGAATGTAATGTTTACACTTTCAATAGTCTTGTATGATGGAATACATATCCTTATTGTATGTGGGGTATTTCTGAATCATATCATAGAGAGTATCACTATGATAGGCCACCGGATGCCCTTGCTAGGTGATAACTGCACTAATAGCATAGTTGGAGGCATTTGTCTCAATCTCAAATGGTTTTTGTAGGTCTGACAATGTGAAGAATGACACAGAGCAAAGGAAGTGTTTTAGCTCACCGAATCCTTTTTGTTTTCATTTGGACCAAAAAAAAAATTCATTTGCTCCTCCCTTGGTGACTTGACTCAAAGGCCACGTGATATGAGAGAACCCCAACAAAAATATTTGATAGAAATTGGCAAGGCCTAACATGTTGTGAAGCTCTATTAGAGTCATCAGGGATGGATAATCCCAAATAATTTGAATCTTAGGTGGATCCACATGCACGCCTCTCTCATCAATTATGTAGCCCAGATATTGGACCTGTTCCATGCAAAAGGAGCATTTCTCCAAGTTGTCACATAATTTGTGTTGTTGCAAGGTTTAAGGGACCTGCCAAATATGTTGCAAGTTCTCTACCCAACTCTTATTGAAGATGAAGATGTCACACAGATGCACAATGACAAATGAGTTAGTGAAAGGCCACAATATAACATCCATCAACCTCATAAAAGTGGCAGGGGCATTAGTTAGTCTGAAGGGAATGAGAAACCACTTAAAGAGACCCTTGTGAAGCTCTATTAGAATCATCAAGGATGGATAATCCCGAATAACTTGAATCTTAGGTGGATGCAAATGCACACCTTCCTCATCAATTATGTATCCCAAATATTGGACCTGTTCCATGCAAAAGGATCATTTCTCCAAGTTTTCACATAATTTGTGTTGTTGCAAGGTTTAAAGGACTTGCCAAATATGTTGCAAGTGCTCTGCCCAACTCTTATTGAATATGAGGATGTCATATAGATACATAATGACGAATGAGTTAGTGAAAGGCCACAATATAACATCCATCAACCTCATAAAAATTGCAAGGGAATTTGTTAATCTGAAGGGCATGACCAACCACTCAAAGAGACCATTATTGGACTTGAAGGTGGTCTTCCACACATCTATAGGATCTATTGGAACTTGGTAATAGCCAGAATTCAAATCAGTCTTGTTGAAGTACTTAGCCCCATTAAGTTGGTAAAGAAGGTCATCAATCTATGGGAACAAGTATCTATTTCTAACAATGATTTTATTCAATGCTCGATAATCAATGCAGAGTCGTCAAGTCCCATATTTATTTTGTACAAGTACAATTGGGCTTCCACAAGGTGATGAACTTGGTCGTATTTTCCCCTTTTTTAGAAAATATTGGATCTGTCACTTGATTTCCTCACTTTCTAGAAGAGAGCAGTGGTGGATTGGTCCATTAGGTAGAGGTTCTCCGGGGTTTAGATCAATTGAATGTTTGAACAAATAGTGAAAAAGTACCCATGTGGGTGAGGACGAGATGTCCCTATACTCTTCCATGCCATTATCAACTTTCTCTTTATGCATGGAGGAATTGTTTCTAGGGGTGATGGATGCAACCATGATCTTCTCCTTACTTTGAGATAAAATAAGAAAGAAAAAAAACTTCTCTACCTCGGAGATGATCTTACTGCATTTCTTAACAAAGATAAAAGAAATGATGGTAGGAAGGGCTGTATTTGATATCCTATATAGATTACTTCCCAAAGTAATGATAATAGTGCAAGGCCTGGACTCATACATAGAATGACGCTTCCACAAGTATGGTTGGCCTAATAAAACATCACAAAATTCAGGGGGCGAAACATCACACAATACCTCATCAGTGAAAGGCTTGATGTTGTAGGGAAGGAGGCACTGTTGGCTAACACAAACATCTTTCCCTTGGTGGAGCCACCCGATGGTGTATAGTTGTGGTTATGGTGTTTTCAGTAGGCCCAATCACTTCACAACCTCGGTTGATATGAGGTTCTTTTGACTTCAACTGTTGAAAATGAACTACATTGGTGAACCCTTCACCCACATCTGTGAGTGGAAGAGATGCTCACCCTCCTATGGATCTTCAGACTCAATATTCTTGACCTTGGTGGTGGAAACAATGTTTCCCCTTGTCGAGTTCCAACTTTGAGTCAGAACATGCATCTGAATCTGAAGCTTTTAGCTTGACCACTAGTGACTGCTTTGTGTGACACTCATTTGTGTTGTGAACGGGGATCTTATGGAATTTATACCACTTTCATGTGCCTTTCTTCATTTCCTTTTTTTGTTCTTTGATTATGGTTTCGATGGGTTGTCTTGGGTCGTTCCCCCTTGGCTCATTCCTTTTTTATGTGGTTTGGAGATTCTTTTTCCCTACTTTGGATTCATAGATCCAAAGTCCCATTTTTTTTTTTTTTAATTTCTACTTGATCTTGACTGCATATTAGCATCCCACATCAAGCGAGGAGATATCCTGGAATTCCATTTATGCCTGGATGTACTTGTGAAAACAGTCATAGTACTTGATTACCAGATGTTTCCCAATCCTTAATACTCAACTTTGTTCATAGGGTATGAAAAATATGTGTGAACTCTGGCGCCTCTTGGTCCCTTTCGTGCCGCAGTGTGGTCCATTTTATATACTTGTCTTCATAACTCCCAATAGGGTAATATTTTTCCTTGACAACATCTCGGAAAGAACCCCAAGAGAGTGTAGCTAAAAATAGCAAGGTTTCCTCCTTGTCCTTTTTCTCATAGTGAGTTTCCCGATAGTGCTTAACATGTGGGGCGACCTTGAGGAGTGCAAAAGTAATCTTTTCCATATCTGAAAATTTATGGACCGAGAAATATCCTTCCAATAGATTTAACCATATATCTACAACATCTTCATCTACTTGACCTTCAGATATAGGAATGTCAAAGTTAACTTGTACGTTAAAGGAGGTGGTGCATCCAAAGTGACTTTTAGATGAAGATGCTTCACCCACTAGTATCCACTGAAGGATCTGGGAAAAATTATCTATCATCTTGTTCCTTTGTCACTTGAGGGCTTCTTTGAGAAACAGTTTGAAAGGATCTTATGCTCCCTTATCTTTCTTCTCTTTCTTCATGCGAGGCTATCAGGGTTACTGAGGTTGGTCTTGCAAGGGCTCAATGAGTTCAAGTCCCAACTCCTTATACCTTGACTTCATTCAGGACATGCACAAAAAAATAGAGAAAGAAAAAATTTCTCTAATACCATTAATTTGGATTTAAGAAGGAACAAAATGAAATAAAAATTTAAACAAAAACACAAAGATACAATGAAAATTGAACTTCAATTAATTAATAACAAATGTTGAAAATTGTTTACATGTAGAATGGAAGCAAACTATCTCAAGTGATGGTAGCTTATCTCTCAGAAGAGATGTGATGGATACATGCCTTTTGAACTATGTTAGAATGAGGATCAGAGGCATTTTTATCATTAAAAAAAAATGGAAAACCCTTAAAAAAAAAAAAAACACCTAACCTTAGGAGATGAAGCACCAAAATCTTGTGGGCGCTCTCGGGGTTAGTTGTTATGTCAACTTCTCGAGATCGTAAATTTGACATACAATCTTCGTTTGATGTGCATGATACCTTGTTTGAAATATCTATCCTAGGACAACAAGTTTAGGCTGTGATGAAAGTTTTATTGTTTCCCCAAAATATGTTATTTAGGGCCTCAAAATGGCTCTAGAAGTTTAGGACCAAAAAAAAATGCCAAAAATAGAAAATTTTTGAAAAGGAAACTATGCTAGAAAATAGAAAACTAAAAATAAATAGTGTTGGGAGTTCAAGTGGAATAGGTGGGTGGCCACCAATATAATTATTCATGGGTGATACAGTTTTAAAAAATAATAAGTAAATAATTATTTCAAGGGAGAGAAGTTAAATGATTAAATAAATAAATAATGATTTATTTAATTATTCCTATGGATGAGTGAAAACATTTTTAATTGTTTTCACTAAATGGGTCAATATGAAAATAACATGAAATTAATTAAATGAATTTCCGGGCTATTTTCGAGTGGTTGAATATAAATAATTTAGGAAAAGTGGTTCTCTAAATTATTTCCTAATGTGAAAGTGGGTTTTATGCATAAAACACGTACTACATGGATATTTCGATCATCCTAGTGGAAAATGGCTAGCTGATCACTTTTTAGGTGTTAACACTATGGTTGAGGGATGTATGGTATATCAATCCATGGTGTATATTAGTCAATATCTTCCCAAATTAGTGGGAAATATGCATGTGGATTATATTTGGGATGTGAACTCCATCAAAATATTTGAAAGGGAGCACCTATTGGGGAAATAGATTAAGAAAAGTGAGAGGTAAATAAATATTTAATGTGGATATTATTTATAATGCATATAACTTTCCTTTTTTGTTTATATCATAGTTATTTAATTTTTATTATTTCATCAATTATTAATATTGACCATGGTAACTAATATTTATTAGTGAATTATAATTTTCTAATAAAGTTGATCAAGAGTAGGATGCACTACATATGTACATAGCAAACAATCTTGACTGGATGAAGGGATGGATTGAAATATGTATACAATGTGATGGTAAGTTATCATGGGAATGAGTGTATACATTGGTTATAGGATCTCATCATAAAAGAGATACAAATATTATGTGAAGGGAAATTGATTTAGTAAATGGTTTGAAAGGTAAACAAGCAAGCATATTGAATTTTCATCCTACAACATTTTATTAATTTATTTTATAAATTATTAATGTGAATGCAGGAGTGTGTGTGTGGGTTTTTTTTTTCTTTCAATTATTAATATTGACCATGGTAACTAATATGTATTAGTGAATTATAATTTTTTAATGAAATTGGTCGAGAGTAGGATGCACTACATATATACATTGCAAACAATCTTGACTGGATGAAGGTATGGATTGAAATATGTATACAATGTGATGGTAAGTTATCCGTGCTGGAATGTTACAACTGTTCGTATATATTCTCAATCTCAGCATGTACTGAATATATTAATACAAATATACAGGTTTTTCTCTTGAAAAAAGTTATCATGGGAATGAGTGTATACATTGGTAATAGAATCTCATCATAAAAGAGATACAAATCTTATGCAGAGGGAAATTGATTTAGTAAATGGTTTGAAAGGTAAACGAGCAAGCATATTGAATTTTCACCCTACAACATTTTATTAATTTATTTTATAAATTATTAATGTGAATGCAGGAGTGTGTGAGTGTGATTTTTTTTTTCAATTATTAATATTGACCATGGTAACTAATATTTATTAGTGAATTATAATTTTCTAATAAAGTTGGTCAGAGTAGGATGCACTACATATGTACATTGCAAACAATCTTGACTAGATGAAGGTATTTGAAATATGTATACAATGTGATGGTAAACTATCATGAGAATGAGTGTATTCATTGGTTATAGAATCTCATCATAAAAGAGATACAAATCTTATGCAGAGGGAAATTGATTTAGTAAATGGTTTGAAAGGTAAACAAGCAAGCCATTTTCACCCTACAACATTTTATTAACTTATTTTATAAATTATTAATGTGAATGTAGGATTGTGTGTGTGTGTTTTTTTATTTGTTTTTGTTTTTGTTTTTTGTTTTTGTTTTTTTTGTTTTTGTTTTTTTGTTTTTATTTTTTGTTTTTTTGTTTTTTTGTTTTTGTTGTTGTTGTTGTTATTTTTTTCTTAGATACTTTCAAATTTATATAAATATGTTTATTAATTGAAAATGTATTTTTTATGTGTTTTGCATATTCTAGTTGAAACACCACAAGGCTATGTGATAGAATGGTCGTAAATTTTGCATCAAAAGGTTGGATGAAAAGAGGAAAACTTTTTATTATGGGATAACTATAGTCTTCTAGTCACTAATGTTTCCTCTAGAAGTGATGCACATCCACAAGTCTCTAAAAATCAATACAATGGATATTGGGATGACATACTTGAGTGTGACTTTAAATCCTTCAAATTGGTTCTATTCGACATCAATTGGTACATGCTATGAATGAATGAACACGGTATTGATAGAACTATTATTTAGCATGATAACATATTTACCATGGTTAATTCAAGGTCATTTAAGCCAGGATCATATCACTATGTTCTGTTAAGCCAATGTGAATAGGTATTTTAACCAAAAGTTCCAAGTAGAGGGGGTTGGTCATATGGTCTAAGAGGAAGGCCATTAGAGTATAATGTAGCAGAAGAATATGATATGGTGGAAGATGATGATGTAGAGGAGTAGATACTTCATGTGTTAGACGAAGATGTCGAAGAATTTTAAGAAGATCTTAATCTAGATAATGTTCTAGATGAATATGATACTGACAATGTACATTCAAATGAATAACTTGAAGAAGTCAAACCAAACATAGGAAACAATGTTCTTGATGTTGATATAGACGGTGATATGATTGGAAATGACGACATTACTGATGATGTTGATATGTCTAGTCCTTTGATCAACATCAATTCTGAATCGGATGATACAAATGTTTACTTGGATGAAGAATAATATTAATGATATAAAAATGTTGAAATGTATGAGGTATGTGTTTGTATGTTTTCAGTTCATTTTTCCTCTGTCATTTACCTTAAATTTTTGTTTTCTTAGTCTATAGTTATGCTTAATTCTTACTATGTTGTGTTCAAATATTTTATAGTACATAAATTGGGTATTGGAGAATTGAGAGCGATGTCGGGAGGACGGTCCATATAAGCTTCCACATTTTTGTGGTTGGCTTTGTTCAGTAGACAATATATTATTCTTGAAATCAAGAGAAGCTCATTGAGGTAATGTTGAGGCCTCGGAAATCGTTGCCACAACAACGGGGATAACCACCTGGTCCGGACCTTGGTACAACTCCTTTTCCGTTTGGAGTGGTGGCTCCGACTGGAGATAACGGGACCAGTTTCCCGATAATGAAAATAAAAGGGATGGATGGGTGATGAATAAATTTCTTAACTAATAGGTGAATGACTTATTCTGTTGACAAAAATAGGGAAACTAATACTAATCCCGAGAACAACTTATTCATTCAGAATGTAGCGTTAAATAATCTTTATCTATTTATCAGGCATATGGATGACTTTGTAAAATAAGTAAAGGATGTTCAATCATTCAAAGATTAATTCACATTAATAGTCACAATGAAGCGATGCGTACAGATTACTACATTCACTGTTCATATCATCGATACATATATGTCTGAAAGGAGAGCATACGATAAACAACCAATAGTGGAATGTATAAACAATGCTATGAAAAACACACATATATATATAAGCGATAATAGCAAGAGTGATTTCAATAACAATTCATATAACAAAAAAGAATACAGACGCAGATAATAGTACCATGTGAGCTGTAGATAGATCCGAAATATCAATCGCTATTCACAATTCCTTCTTCAACACAGAAATGCTTTCAAACAATGACAATAGTGCACATTTGCATAAAAGCCTTCCTCATCAAATTCAGAATAATTGGTTAAGTTTCATAAAAGAATATCCCTGAAGTACAATAGTGCAACTTCAGGGTTTAAGTCATATACAAAACTTTTACGACCCTTTCTAAATGCATGAAAGGGTCTATAAATACTACTAAGCTAAAAAGATCTATGAAACAAAATCCTACTAAATTGCTATCATTAAATGCGGTCTATCTCTCAGGGGCGATCTGGCAGTCGGCGAAGTGAGTCATGCCTCAGGTTGTTTGCCCTTGAACCTAAGCTGGCTTATCGCAAGCATTGGTTCTACTTCTGGCAGTTTGTTGAGGCGCAAACTGAATTGGGCGGCAATGGTGGAATCCTGAATGTTGGGTATAATATACCCGACAACATTTGTTAGGCACTTCAAGGCAGCTCTTTGGCTGTATGGCTTGATTAAGAAGAACCAATAAGCATCCCATGTCAAACTGTTAATTCCAGCGATCAATCTTGTGTTTTTCTCCAACTCCGGATAGCATGAGTGATCCAACATATTTGCCACTGTTAATTGACCTGGAGTACATTGGGAAATTATATTAGATAAATAAAGTGTATTATTTACTAATTCAACCAAATTTCCACTGATTGTTTTGCATCTGGAAATTGCTCTTTCTGCCTTCATTAGTTGCAATTTCCATTCTGTGAATAATATCTCTTTGTATGATTCTAGAATTCTCGGTAGATTAGCTGCCCAGCCTATATCGGAATCTTGCCACTCTATAAAGTTTGTCAGTGTTTCTTCGGCCTGATCCAAATCGGTCCTTGCTTTTTCTACCTTTTCGCTTATGGATGCTACCAACTCGCACAATGGTTCTGCTTGTGTAATCCGTTGACATAGTAGCTTAACCTGATTAATCAATGCCTTATTTAACTGGAGCACTTCTGCTTTGAACTCATCTATCTGAGGGAGATTTTTCATTTGTTCAATTTGAGTGGTCAATTGAGCGATTTGCACATCTTTTGCTTTCATTGTTCCCTCAGTTGATATTCTTAACTACTCCAGTGCCGCCGATAGCTCCTTTTGCCTTTGGATTGCGCCTTCATCAATTCTCTGCTTTTGCTCTTGTAATTGCTTGGTCAGCTGATTATTGTTCTGTTGCTGCACTAGCAATTCTTTCTCCGCCTGCTCTGCCTTCTGCTGAACTTCTGATAGTCTCGCCTATAGCGACGAGATGTCCTGATCCTTGGTCTTCAATAAACTGCTTACCTCTGATGCTTTATCAATGGTTGCCGCTGAATATGCTCCAGCGAATTGCGATAGATTGGTTAAGTCATCGGAGGGGTCGAATTCCTCTTTCCATACAACATTTCCCGTTACTGTTAATTTAGGGAATGGGGAAGGTTGATCAGCTCTTCTCCTTTTCCTCTGTCGCTTTACAACAGCTTTATGTTTAGGGATATAAAATACATCTAGAGGGGGAATCTCTTCAATTTGCAAAACGATTTCTCCCGTTGGATCTTTAGGAATTATCTCTGGTTCTTTTGTTTTGGGTAGGCCGCTGGTTTCGCCCGAAACCAGTTTCGATGTTGCTTCCTGTGTATCACCTTCTTTAGAAACCTCATCATCTTTCGAGCACTCTAGATTATCGATAATTGTACTGAATTGCTTCCATTGCTGGAGCAAATTCGGATCAACTAATATATCTTGTTATTCTTAGAGCTGCTCTCTTCTTGGGTCTTCGCCTGGGTTTCTTCTTGTCGCTGCACATTTTCCTGGGTCACCTCCTGCCTCTGGCTATGCGCTTCCTCCTGCTGCTTTGATGTAGTAGGAGGTGGCGTATTATCTCGCTGCTCAGACTCGCTTGACCTGGTTGTTGTCGGAACAGTCGCTAACAGGTCTAGAGGCAGAGTTTGCAACCTCTGTTCTCTAATTCTGTTAAATTCGACTAGCCCTTCATCATTATACACATTTCTGGCAAGCGACTTGACTTGATACAACGATTCAGCCGATGCAAACAAATCTTCGAACTTGTCTTCCTTGTGCTCGACCTTGGCCAATTTGGCCTGGTCGAGCGCATTATAAGCGATCTTCCTTGGATCATACTGCTTGCTTGGCAGCGTAGCCAGAGTAAGCAAATTCATTTTCCCAGATTCCTTCTCTGCATGCTTGATGTCATGCAGGGTATACATTCCAATTCGTAATGGAAAAGAAGGCCAAACATGTTTTTTAGCTCTTTTCAGGGTCTGGGTAACCCCTTCAGCACTGATTTCATATGCTACTTCCCTGGCAAGTAGCTTATCGGGGATGTAAAGTGGTAACACATGTGGCCTGGCCTGACTGCCAAAAACTCTGATGTACGTGAATTTCTCCTCCCCAAACCAACTTACTAATGCAGTCAAATCTACCCCTGCTTGCTTAGAAATATTCGGGGCAGGCTTATTAAAAATGGAATAATGAATTGGCAACATAAAACCGTTGCAGATTTGGTACAGGTGGTGCTTATAACCAGTCTTCCATAGTTTTTGATAATATATGTGAATGGGTGTGGGGTCTTGCGACGTCCACCTCCATCCAAGCATAGGAAACTCAGAATTAAAACACAACACATCCATAACATAGGCACTATAATAAAATGGTGGAATAACCCTCCCTGTGACACGATAGTCAGACCTGAAATCGAGGATGGCTTTGGCTAACTTGTCAGATAATATAACCGCCCAATCCATAATTTCTCCACTACATGCTGCCTCCATTAGGGGAACCATTTCTATGGTGAAATTGGCAGAGTCATGCAATCCCCATAGCCTACACATCATAATTCCAGCATAACAGTAAGGAGAACACAGGGAGTGAACTGAGTACTTACTCGAGGTTTCATGCTTGTGTTTCGCTGGATTCTGTCTCCAGCCTCGAATTGGTTCAGACTCGATCTCGTTCTCTGCTCGAAATTTCTCCAAGAATGCAGCATTATATTTCTTCTCTTCTTGCGGTAGGTGATACATTAGCCTTAGGTCTTTGGCTCGAAACGAACCGAAAATCCTCCCATCCGCAGTGTTAAACAATCTGTTGATAATTGGGAGCTCCTAGATTGCCCACCTTACCACATCCGTGTAAGGAAGAATTTTCTGCCGAGCTGCTATTCTGTGTAGAAAGGAGTCGGCCAAGTCTTTTAAATTGGCGTCAGATTTGCTGGTATTATCACATGAAATTTCTATTCCGGTCACCTTTGGCCCTTCCGCTTCAATCAAATTATAAGTCCCTTGCCAAGTGGTCCTAGTGTGTCCTAAGCATGTTGTATCTGATATAAGCCCTTTGTTCTTTCCACTTGGATCAGTGACAGCTTGCCCTGCGGCTGGCAGAGCAGTAGGCATTGTAGTTTTCTTGGATTTCTTTCCCATTCCACTTTCTTTTGTTTCTATGGAAGAATTCTGCACAATGTGAAAGATAGGCGTAACACAGGCAACAATAACATGAATTGAAAAGCATGAAGTATATATATCTAGGTGCATTCATAACGATCAATCGACTTAAGGCGGCCTTAGGATCAAATCCGTGGATAGATCTCAAGCCTGTTATTCTCATTAAATCGCTGTTACAGCCTGTCAATCTCATTAATTCTAGTTGCTTCAATTAATGGCCGAATGATTCATTTGAAGCATGCTTTGGGTGATTTAGCGGTTTGAATGCAGATGAGCGGCTTTCCAAAGGATATGCCCTTAATTACGAATAAATCATATTAAACTGCCTTTATGATTGTTACTTTGAAAACTGTGTTGTTTTACCCTTGACGCAATCGGGCATCGGGGAAATGCTAAGTTATTGCATTAGTTTTGTTTGCAATCCCTGATCGCTGATAGCGATATCGCATCGCGTCGGGCATAGCTGGTAGGGCCGCTTAGGATGAGGGCATGGTAAGTCGTCGATCACCGATATCGCATCGCATTGGGTGAGGGGGAGCTTCTTTGCACTATAGGTGTTATCACCGATTGCCGATTGTCGATTTCGTATCGCCTCAAAGCAAGGGTCATTACGCATGTTACTTTATGCTTTTCCGATATCCGATTGCGATTTCGCATCGGCGAAAACCAAGATGTCCCTTAAGTTGAGCTTCTTTGTCATTGCGATATGCGATCTTGCGATCGCTTTATCACAATGATAAGGATAAATTGTTTTATGTTGGGGTTTATCAATTGGTTTTATTAAAAAGGCCTTTTAATAATGTTTCCTTTTATTCGAGCCTTTTTTTGTAATAGAACTCTAAATTGATACCAATTTGGAACAAAAATTAAAAGGGACCCATTTCACATTATAATTTTGGAATTTTAATGATATGAAATGGGGGGTTGTTGTATGGCACAACAATTGGCGATTCGCTGGGAGAAACAGTTATCTCTGAAAACTATAGAAATACTTAAACTTTTTCTAAAATAGAAATTTTATTCAAAAGGGAAAATTCTAATATAACTAGGTATTATTGTATTCTAAAGAAAACAAAACTTTCTTTGCTAATTTCCTCTCTTGTTAAAAAATAGATACATTCCAGATTATTAAATTGGCATTTATTTGTTGATATTGATAAAACAGGAAACTTTTCCAACTCAACTATTGAAATTAACTCTTTTGCCATAGGTAGAGCCTCTGCTGCCAGTAAACGTCCATAGTCTCGGCAGGGATACCTTTAAACCATATGGTTGTCTATTGTCCCATTCACTTGAGAACATGATTAACAGAATGAATTCAAAACATGTTTTTTCACATTTCTTTTCATTTTCTGTTATTTTATAAGATAAAAAGTCATTGCCCTGGTGTGGTAGCCAGTTAATTGACAATGCCATTCACTGGTAGTAATCTAACCGAACAAGCTGGCTCCTGATGAGACCCCTTGTCTTACAATTGAAGCCATTACCCTGTTTTGGTATGCAGCATTGGTAATGTTGGCTAAACTATTTCCCTATGAACATGGTAAGTAGGCTTGTAATAAGACCTCTTAACTTTTATACCTAGTATTCTTGGAATTTCATCCTGAATAATCATGAACTTAGGTAAAATAGGATAGACAATTTTCCTCCTTAAGGTAGGATGGATGACAAGGTAAGAGTTTGAGATGTTGAACTTGGATTAGCTTCTATTTTAATATTGATAACCTTTTATAACCAATTTGAAAAATCTAAAAAGATTTACAAGATTTATAAACTTCAAGAGGAGTTCACTAGGATTGTATTGTAGTTTCAGAATGCAATTATAACTAATTTCCTAGAAATTATTCCTTTTGTTTAATACTTCTGTTTATTAAAAGTAAATATCGCATTGCTTGTTTTCGAGAAACTCTTTGAATACAACAAAGGTCAAATAGAAAATGCCTTACAGTTTTATTTTCTAATTTTGCTACAAACTATAAAAATACTATTAAAAAGAGAGAAGGGGTTACCTCCTCAGTTGAAAAATTTCTTTAAGATTAGGCCACTAACAAGGAGGGAATCTCTCAACCCTGACAAATCTTGTAGCATGAAGGTCGAATGGCCTATCTTTTCATAGATCTGAAACGGTCCAAGCCACATTTTCTGAAATTTGGTGTGTTTCCCTTTATCTTCATGGGCTTTGTCCCATTTCAGGACTAAATCACCAACTTGGAATTGCTTAGAACGAGATGAGATTGAATCAAATGATGACATGATGATTTGCTGATGTTTCGCATGAATAATCTTGGCTTTTTCTCTTTCTTCTTTTAATTTCAGGATTTGGTCATGTCTAAGTTGTAAAGAAGAAGAAGGATTTCCTTCAATAAATTGAACTAGAGCTAGAGAGGAAAGAATAAGATTTGTTGGCAGTACAGCTTCTTTTCCATAAACGAGTTTAAATGGGGAAGAACCTATAGAAGCCTTTTGTGTTATCCTATTAGCCCATAGTGCAAATATTAAAGATTTGTGCCAGGTCTTGTGATTCTGTTCGATAGTTCATTTGATCATTTGAATAAGGTTTTTGTTTGTAGATTCTGCCAAACTGTTACACTGAGGATAATAGTTAGCAGAATATTTGAGCTTGAAACCTATTTTTATTGCGAAATCAAACATAACATTGCCCGAAAAGTAAGATGCATTATAAAAGAGCGTTCAGGACACCAAACCTGGTAATGATGAATTGATCTATGAATTCAATGATGGCTTCAGAGTTTGTTGTCTTTAGCGGAATTTCTTCAACCCACTTGGTAAAGTAATCGGTAGCAGTAAGGATATACTTGTGTTGTTTGGAAGAATTAGGAGTAATTTCTCCAACAATGTCCAATCCCCATTACTCAAATGGTTGTTCAATGTTGACTGGTTGCAGAGGAAAGGCTGATTTCTTTAGTCTCCCACTTGAATTTTGACAACTTGGGCATTTCCTCACATATACATGAGCATCTCTAAATAGAATGGACCAGTAATATCCAGCATGGATGACTTTGTGAGCTATTGTATCAGCTCCGAAGTGGCCTCCTGCTGGTCCGTCATGCAATTCCTGCAAGACCCTTTGTGCTTCCTGTTTTTCAAGGCATCTTAGTAAAACGGAATCATAATTTTGCCTAAACAGAACATCATCAATAATGGTAAAAATTTTTGCTTTCAATCTTATGGCCCTTTTATTTTTGTAGGACAAGTTGGGAGGTGCATATCCATTTTTCAAATAAAATATTAAATCAGCATACTGTGATTCAGAGTCAATGGTACTTATCTGGTTGATGGTTTGAGGTTGATCTGTATCGCTTGATTCCGGAATGTTGGACGCGCCTGCCAATAACCTACAAAAACCTTGGCCTCTAACAATCTTTGATGGCTTGATTTCTAGGTCATATTCTTGAAGTGTTGTTACCCAATTTGCCCTTTTCTCTCCCATTTC
>APFE030920792.1:11492-27766 GCA_000404065.3 Pinus taeda | reverse complement strand
CCATTTATGGTACTTTATGGGTATCAGCCACCATCCATCACATCATATTTAAGAGAAAATTCTAAGGTTCAAGCAGTCAAACATCACATCGAACATCAACAACAAGTCCTCCAACTCTTAAAGGATAACCTCGTGTTGGCACATAATAGACTGAAACAACAGGTAGATCAACATCACAATGAAAGAAGTTTTGATGTAGGTGATTAGGTATTCCTACGGCTACAACCATATAAGCAAATGTCCCTCAAGCAAGCTAAGAAGGATAACAAATTATCACCAAAGTATTATGGTCCATATAAGGTGTTGCAAAATATTGGTACTATGGCATACAAATTGGAGCTTCCTGTAGCTCCTCGATTGCACCCAGTTTTCCATGTTTCATGTTTAAAGAAGGTTATAGGCGACAAGTTCCCAGTTCAAACAATATTGCTAGAACTTGACGAGGAAGGAAAAATTATATTGGAACCGGAAGCAGTCACAGAAGCAAGAACTCGACAACTACGAAATCGATCAATTTCAGAGTATCTTATCAAGTGGAAGAACTTATCCATTGAATATTCCACATGGGAGGATGAGAATTTTATACAGAAGCATCTAGAACTACTCAAGCGTTGAGGACAACACTTTTTTGAAGGAGAGGGGCATGTTGGGTCCCTATAATACCAGCGATTACCCCATTACTATTGTAGTTGTACCCCTTATTAATAATGTTGTGCCCCTATTTTCCCCATATTGTTATTACCGTGCCCTATACAATCCCTCTATTGTTATTTTTGTGGCTTTATATTATTATTGTTAGGTCGGCTGGGTTATATTGTGACTCCTTAAACTCCTAATATAAAAAGGAGGTTTTGTCATTTGTATCATCCAAGAATTGTTCATTTATGTAATGTAAAGGAGGTTTCCCCCTCGAAGAGACTGAATTTTAAGGCGTTGATCTATCATTTTTATCTTTTTATTGAGCTGGTTTCATAACATCTTGGCTCCTGCTATCCATCCCATCAGGCCTCCTTTGCGAGGAATCAGACAGGTGTCAGCTGCAAGAACTAAATTCAAAGGTTTGTAATTTATTACCAGCCTTGGAATACCTCTGATTTGTTCTGATTTTTTGTTGACGTAGAATCTGTAACAGTTCCAGTGACTGTCAGATTCTCTGATGAGATTTTAATCTAGGAGCTGTTTGATATCTTTTTCACAGAGATCTCTGCATTCCTTATTCATCGGAATAGCTTGACTTGTACAGAGCTTGCCTGCATATCTTTCTTTGTATGGGAGCTGGACAGTGTGCAACTTCCTGTGCCAGAATGCATTTGGCTCTTCTAAGCAACACTCTTCTTCAATCTATGTCCTTAGTTCTCTAATTTTCCTTTTAACTTAAGGATATTTCAACTGTTCTTCTACCTTCAGCGTAAATTTTAGATCTTTTAGATCTATCAGTTTTGCTTCTGCCTTGTCCAATTCTTGGACAGTCTAGATCATTGTGGAGACTCTGGGATTTGAGATATAAGGTAACTCAATCCTTTTTGTTGTTCCTTTTGATGTAGGAACATAAATGAAATAACCAACTTTGTTACCTTTTAATTTGGTCGACCCATGGGGCTCAACAACTGCTAGGGATGTATTTCCTAGAATGCAGTCGACTGGTGTTTCTGCTACTACAAATTTCAAATTGATGCAACGATGTTCAAAACAAATAGAAGCCTTATGAACTTCATAATTGAGCATTTTATTACCCAACCCTACAACCTTTATTGCTGCAAAAATCCAATATTTCCACTTCGATGACGAAATTTCTCTATCCCTTTTCTGGATCCAAAAACTTTACAGGTCGAAGCTAAAAGGCTAAACACAAAATATTTGCACTTAGGATGCATAAGGATAGGAATCAATCCTATGACCCATCAAGGGCTAAACACTTTTATTCTAGCCACAGTGAGGGATCTTACTCATAACAAGTACACTGATTCCCTAATAGGAGGTATAGTTGTCCCTTTGTCACATGGCCCAGTATATTTTGATTGTTATCCTAATTTTTCAGTCTATGTCTTTGACGAAACAATAGATTAGATCTTGTAGTTGTAAATCCAAACCACAAGGTTTGACATGCACCAGAAAAGACATAATATAGCCATACAAACCAAAGGATGCTTTCGGCACACAAATACGTTATACCCAGCTATACGACATAGACCCAATCGAGATTCAAAAGCAAGTGTCACTATTCTAACAGATTCTAAAAATCAAGAAATAGATCATCAAACAATCCATTGGGAAGATCTCACATTCCCTGAACATTGGGTAGTTTCCAATCCCAAGCCTCCAGCTCTTAAAAGAATAACCTCTGCAGGTATCCAAGAGGACCAATCCTCTGTCGTTTTATCTTTCCCTAGAAGACAATTGATTACAGAGGAATTGGAAGAGCCTGCAAAAGTTCCCGTTTTTATCATGATCCATCCACTGTTTATACCGCTAGTTCAAGTTTAGTTTCTTGTAAACACATTTCTTTATTTGAGTTTGCCCAGCTTGTCAATTTTAACTCTTTATAAGTCAAATGTCCAGAGTGCCAATCAGCTGTAAATTTATTTACCCTTATTGAATCTGTCATCCATGAGAATCATCATCCGAGAACCGGAGAAGCCCCTCCTTCCACACCAGTGAATCCATGCCTGAATCCAAAATGTTCAGAAATCCCTTTTCCTCATGAGCCGGAGTCTGACCATGTCTTGATGATGCATGAGATTGTTACTCTAGAAAGAGGAGATCTGAGATTGACAGAAATTTTTAGTACAATGAGGCCAGTTAAGCCTAAATATGGATTAGGCTATTTAGAGAAAGCAAAGGGTCTAATCCCTTCATGCAGATTTGGCCCTATTCCTGATGACTGTAAAAATCCTACAGTCATGGAGATGCACAAGTTCTTTACTCTGATGAATGGCTGCCTAAAATCGGAAATAAGTGCCAAATGGATGAAAGCCATGTTGAATTGGGACTTATTCACCCATCTAGAAGTAAAGTAGTATGGGCTTAATCATACCATTGAGGAGAAGATTATATTATCCCAGGATTGGAAACGTTACATGGAAGTCACAAATTCCTGGATTTCCGTTTATGAATGGAAAAGGAATGTTTCCCCTGAAGTCATGTTAACCGGATCATCTTCTTCATCATCCACCAAACATGCTTAGACTGCTTTAGATGACAGTAGAGTAGAAACTCCATCCACTTTTCCCCCTTACAGAGGAATTATCATAGGAGAGAATCAAAATGCAGCAAAGGACATCCCTTTGGTTCAAAAATATGATAATGCTCTAGGAATAGATGGAAGAATTCAAAAAGACCAGTAAACAAATGAACTGGACCAATACATCAATACAAGGCTTAGAAATAAATTCAGCAAAGACTGTGGAAATAAAAGAATAGTTTGACACTGTTCAAGTATCTCTGAATGAGGTTAATAGAAACCTCAATGATGTACAATATACTTCTTCTGTTGTTAGATATTATGCCAAAGAATCTTTAAATAAGATATAAGAAGTAAAGGAAAAGATAGTAGACCACATGGGTACTACTAAAATATTAATCACTGGTTTAACTAAAAAGGTTGAAATGACGAGCCTATCTAAAACTAACAAACCAGTTCCCACTTCTTTTCTCTACAAAAGAAATATCAAGATTCAAGATCTTGTAAAACCAATCAAAAGGTTCCCGGCATTATTTCCTAAATAGGTATCCCCATCTTTTGCAGAAAAAATAGAGGCCATAGAAAAAATTACCATTGCCTCTTTATTCAAAGAAGAAGAAGAAGAGAACAAAGAATCTGATTCTCAGATTCTTCCCATATAAGAACCTATAGAAAGTAGGTTCAATAAATATCCTGCACCTGATCTTGATGGGAAAGGCAAGCTTCCTGAAGCTCATACTTTCTTCCGTGAATCACACAGAGAATGGAATATTGATAATATGAGTGTTGGTTAGATTAGACAATTAATAGACATGATGTTTACAGAATATAAACTCATGTGTCTTCGAGGAAAGACTGAAATTGAAGCATGCAAGACCATTATTCAAAGTTTTACAGGAACACTGCTCAGGTGGTGGGAGACTGAATCATCTCCAACATTACTGATAAATGGAAGTTGAATTGCTTAAAGATGAAGCAGGAGATGTGATTCACAATTTAGATGGCTCAAATACAAGCAACATGATTGGAGCTTAAACCTCCATGATCTTAGAACACTGGTGTGGTAGTGAAATGGAGATTGTAGATAAGCATGAAGTTATCCTCATGAATCTCAAGTGCCACAAGACTTCACAATATGAAGACTTTCACCGAGATTGGATGCAAATAATCTATGAAGTGAAAGATTCAAATAATCTGTTATGGAAACATGCATATCTTGCTACTCTTCCATCCAGATTTGTTGATTATATCAGGTTGCAAGAAGTTTTCCAGTTGCCATTTGAATCATATACTTGGGGTGAGATTTATTATCAAATTATAAAAACATGGGTAAGCTTATGCACCAGTTCCAAAGTAAATAAGTCTTTGGAAAAGATTTCAAAGCTTCCAGATAGAAAGTCCATTTGTAGTAAATATGGACTCAGTTGATGTCCCTTTGGTCAAGAGAAGGAAAGAAAATAAAAAGGCTAAAAAGGAGTATAAGTAGACTACTAAAGTCTAGAAAGAAACAAGAAAGCCTTCTTAGCAATATAAAGGCTGCTCCTCTAAAGTCAAGAAAGACTATTACAAGTATCTTCGAAGAACACACTATTATAAACCCTCTGACATTCATTTGCATACCTCCAAGCAAGAAAAATGAAATAAACTCACTTGTTGGTTATGTGGAAAAACTAGACATACATCCACAAAATGTCCAAAAGGAGAAGAATAAAAGAAGATAGAGGGAATAAGTCCCAAACCCTATTGTAGAGAGGTAAAACTGTCAAACAAGAAGGATAGATATAGTGCATGAAGTGCAGTGCTCACACTCATAGAACATAATGCTGCCCAAATGTAGTGATCAAAGACCAAATCCAGCAGTAGAAACTTGATGAGTCATCCTTTGACTCTTACAGTTCTTCATCTGAAGAAGAATTACAAGCACACATACAATATTGTTCATATTTAGAATCAGCATCTTGTTCATGTCCAGAATCTAAAGAATGTTCTTGTCATATTCATTATGATTCTGGTTCAGAATCATACAGTGACTCTAGCTCCGAGGAAATGTCCCTTGGACCACAGAGAGAAAAAATACTAATGGCTGCCACAGAAGAAAATGAGATAAAAATTCTCTCTTAGATTAGAGCAATGGAAGATGGAGAAATGAAAAACAATCTAACTGAAGCCTTCATGGATCAGCTCAAATCCAATTCTTGCAGGAACTCAGGCAAAAAGCCATTATTTGTTGATTCTTATTTTGAAAGAAATACCCGGTCTTTCCAGCGACATTAAGAGAAGCCAAACAAGGTGCGTTCACTCACCTTGGGGGAGGTAAGTAGAGAGATCCATAATATCAAATCCGAAATCTCTGCTTTGAAATCTCAGATTGCTGAAATTAAGAAAGGAAAACAAGCTGTAGAATAACATTCTCCTTCATGGAACACTAAAGAATATTCTAAAGATCAAAATCCTAATCTTGAAATCATTGAAGGAAGGAAAGATCCTATTTTTGGGTTTCAAGAAATGATAATTCTTTCCATTTCTTACCAGCAACATCATGTGAAAGTAAATATATGCATAAAAGGATAAATGTTTTCACTCACAACACTCCTTGACTTAGGTGCTGATGTGAACATTTTAAATAAGAAGGTGATACCAACAAAATATTGATTTCTGCAACAAGAAAAGTTGTAGGATTGGCTAATAAAATGCTCAATTATGAAGTGCCTAAGGCTTCTATTTGTTTTGAACATCACTACATCAATTTGAAATTTGTAGTAGCAGAAATATCAGTCGACTACATTCTAGGAAATATCTTCCTAGCAGTTGTTGAGCCCCATGGGTTGACCAGATTAAAAGGAAACAAAGCTAGTTATTTCATTCCTGTTCCTACATCAAAAGGAACAACAAAAAGGATTGAGTTACCTTATATCTCAAATCCCAAAGTATCCACAATGATCTAGACTATCCAAGAATTGGATAAAGCAGAAGCAAAACTGAGAGATCTAAAAGATTAGAAATCTACACTGAAGGTAGAATAATAGTTGAAAGATCCTCAATTTAAAAGGAATATTGGAGAGCTAAAGACATATATTGAAGAAGAGTGTTGCTCAGAGGAACCAAATGCCTTCTTGTATAGGAAGCGGCACACTGTCCAGCTCCCATACAAAGAAGGATATACAGGCAAGCCCTATAAAAGTCAAGTTATTTCGATGAATAAGGAATACAAAGATCTCTATGAAAAAGAGATTAAACAGCTCCTAGACTAAAACTCAATAGAAAATTTGACAGTCCCTAGAACTGTTACGGATTCTATGTCAACAAAAGAGCAGAACAAATCAGAGGCATTCCAAGGCTGGTAATAAATTACAAACCTCTGAATTTAGTTCTTGCAGATGAAACCTATCCGATTCCCCACAAAAGAGACATGATGGGAAGGATAGCAAGAGCCAAGATATTCTCAAAGTTTGACTTAAAGGCAGGATTTTGGCAAGTAGCTGTTTCAGAAGAAGACAAGTTAAGGACTGATTTCAGCATTCCTGTAGGCCACTATGAGTGGAATGTCATGCCTTTTGGTTGAAAAATGCTCCATCAAAATTCCAGAAGGTAATGGATAAAATCTTTAAGCCTTATTTTGACTGGCTTATAGTATACATTGATGATGTTCTAATTTTCTCCAAAACATCCAAGACCATTTCAAGCATGTCCATACATTCAAACAACTGGTAAAGCATAATGGTCTAGTTTTAAGCAAGAAAAAGATAGAAGTATTTCAAACTCTAATCAAATTCCTCGGCCATACCATTTTCAATGTCCAAATTTCTCTACAAAAGCATGTGTTGGAGTTTGCTGACAAGTTCCCAGATGTTATTATAGACAAAAATTAGCTTCAAAGATTTTTGGGTTGTCTAAATTATGTCAGCAATTTGTACAAAGATTGTGCCACAGACAGGAGTCTCCTAAACAAGAGACTTAAAAAGGAACCACCTCAGTGGATGGAAGAACACACCAAAGTTGTCTAGAACATCAAAGCTAAGGTAAAATCTCTTCCCATTTTATATGTCTCTGATGATAGTGCATTCAAGATTGTTGAAACAGATGCTAGCAATATAGGATGGGGAGGTATCCTAAAACAAAGAAAATATGGCACTGAACAAGTCGTCCAGTTTACATCAGGCACCTGGAATCCTGATGAACATAATTATTCCACAATTGAGAAAGAAGTAAAAACTGTGTGGAACTATATTAGCAAGTTTGATGTCCATTTGATAAACAAATAGTTCTTGCTATGAACTGATGCTTAAGCTTTACATAAGGTTTTAACTAAAGACATTAAAAAGCCAGGAGAGGCCAAATTTGCTAGGTGGAAAGCACTCTTCCCCAACTTCGGTTTTCAAGTCGAAAATATAAAGGGCATGAAGAATTGTTTACCAGATTTTCTTAGCGGAGAATTTATCTAGGCAAAAGAACATATCCTGGTGATTGTTGCCGAATGGGACCAAAACTAGAAGCAAGAGGTCCTGCATAAAATACCAGACAACCAGGTCTGGGAAGAATACAGAGACAAATGGAAGCCAACATGGATATTGAGAAATACCAAGGTATTAAATGCTAATCTGTAGGCGCATACTGACATTCAGCATCTTGTACCAGAAAGAAGGGTGTACTCAAAAGGGAGTAGGTGGATACATGATATGATATACACAAAAGCAAAAAGAAATGCATTGTATGCAGAAGATGCCCTTCAAAGAGATTTTAATGGTATCTTAGGAATCTGGTCACATGGAGGTATCTGCCGTGGGATTTATGAAAAATATTTCTGCATAAACCGTACCTAGAATCTACATGGCCTATGCCTACCCAAACTTCTGAGTTATGGCCAAGAGGAGATCCTATGCTAATCTTTCTAGACAGAGTGTATGATTTTGCAGCATATAAACAACTATGGTGGTATTTTCTGAATGTAGATGACAAAGAAGAAACCCATTATACTAAATTAAAATTTACTACAACTGGGATAATGCAAAGAAATTAACAATGTGAATGGCTGCAAAATTGGTGGGCCGATTTCGGCGTCAACAGAACGACAATGGACCCTCTATATCATGAAGCTTACTGTAGATTCCATTCTGATATATGCTTCGAGCACAACATCCCAGTTTGCTTTCATATGTCTTACAAAACTGTTAAAGAAATGATGAAAGGAGTTTGGTCAGCTTTTCATGATGAGAATAAAACCCTAAAAGAATATATGTCCCACCATTATGAATGGCTTGTATTAACCAAGGTGAAGTATCAAATTATCCTAGGGAAACCTATGATTGTTCGTAGAATTTTCACTAAAGAATGGGATGAATTATTGTACAAAAAGAATAGATTCCCTGAAATTACTGTATTCTGACGGTTCCCATGGGCTTATCCGAGAAAAGCATCCATAATGTGATTATAATATCTAGTCACAAGGATTTAATTGTGGTGAGCTTTTCTCGTGGGCTTTGCTATACAAAAGCATCCACTATGTAAACAGTGCAGACAACACATTTTCTGTAGATCTTGAATAATATTCACTTTTCTGTACTAAGAATCTTTGTGCAGATGTCACCTTGGTGTTACTCGAAAGCACCCATTCTGTCCCTTTGTAAGATGCCCTACAGTAATGTTTGTCCCCTCTCTTTCCCTATAAAAAGAGGGTAAGGCTCATTAATGAGGCATTCAGAGTTGAAGTGATAGAGGGATAGAGTCATAGAGTCATAGAGTTTTAGAGATCTGAGAAGCCTATCTATTATTGTGCTTGACACTGGTAAGAACCTAAAGTGGCCAGATCTGTTTAGAGAGTCAAAGTGTGAGTTTGAGTGAGTCTGTATATTATTAGATAGAGCTTATCTATTTCCAGGAAGCCTTCGATAATACTTATTCCTCAGTTAAAAGCAAAATTCTGATAAATGCAACAATACTCTATCTTTGTAAGGAATACTCTCTGTAATCTGTAATCTATATCCATTTCTGAGAAATAAAATGAGAATGCATTTACTGCATTTGAATACTTGTGCGCTTTTATAAATCGTCTGTTGTGTAGTAGTTGTCTCATAATCTTCACTCGAAGTTCACTGGAAGTTCATTAGGGGTTCGCCGAAGGTTCGAAGGGATGCCAAACCGTTGAAAGGAAAGGAAGCCATGTGTAAGGTCACAGAGCGTGAAAGATCCGAGTAGGTTTGCACTAAGTTCACCACAGGTTCACCAGAGGTCGATCAGTGAAGACAAATGAAGGACAAAATAAGGAGAGCGCGTGGAGCGTGCGGCACTGTAGTAGCACTGTAGCAGGCTTTGTAGAAGCCCCTAAATTTTAAATTATTTAATTAAAAATCAAAGCATTTATAAACCAAATAATTTAACCATTTATGTATTTATTTAAAAAAAATCAATACAATTATCAAAATTCTAGACATATTCAAACATTTATCAAATTTAATCACATTTATGAAACTATGGAAGAAATGCATTTATTAAACTTTGAGTCAAATCTAGAGTCATTCTTTGACTCGGATAGTGTGTTCTCTCAAAGACAGTTAACTTGCAATGAAAACTAGAACACAAGAATTGTTGTTGTCACTTTGAGAATATTTTAAATACATGTTGGTTGTCACAATAATAGTTGCTTCGAAATACATCCAAATCGTGCACTGGCCCTGTGTTGGGAATGATACACTTCAAAGATTCATTCCCATGTGTTGGGAATGATACACTTCAAAGATTCATGTGCAAGGGGGTGCCCTGATTAGAAAAGGTAATAACTACATTAAACATCTGCCCATTCCAAACATTATTAGTAACCTTCGTGCTATGTGGGCATTTAATAGTCCAAATATTAGAGGAATAAGTTGATGGGAAAAGTGAACCTACAAAGAAAAGCCAATTTTAATACAAACCTATTCAATGTAGTTAGGTTATGAATATATAAAAAGATTTCTAATTTAGGTGAATTTGATATACGAATATGAAAACGTGGTTAAGAAGCTAATATAAAATGAAATAAAATGGTTATGTAATGAATTTGAGTTTTTAGTAAATTGAAATGCCTGTAAATTGAATTATTCACTATTCATTTTCATTCTCACCTAAATTGAAATGTTCCACATTCATTTTAACGGGTCATTTGGCTAGAATAGTTAAAAACTGAGTAATAATTTTATAATTTCATTTCTGGCTCTTTGTTGCCGCTCTCATAGATAGTCTAATTAAGAAAAATATGTGTGGATGTTTTCTAATAATGGGATAATTCTATTTCTCAATCAAATGTGATTTTTGGTATTCTATTTCTCACTAAATGTCATATTATGGTATTTTATTTGTCACTAAATATCATATTAGGGTATGTCAATAATATTTTATAAAAGTGAAATACTAACACATAGTTTTATAGAAAAATAATAACATGTTATCATATCTAATTATAAAACGTTTAATTGTAATTAATAGGGCTATTAATGTATGATTTTTTAATAATGGATTCTTATATGGATAAATAAATTTATTATATTGAATTTGAACAAATAATTTTAAGAAAAAATAGAAATTGCTATTTTTTTTTGGGAAACAAAAAAGCCCATGGGTGAAACCTAACTCTTATAATTATCCTAGATACACAAAGTCGAAGGTTTTTCTTTCTCATACAATGATTCCTCCGGAACAACATGAGTACCCTATCTATTTGGTATAATTTGCATCTTTATACTCAATATCTATCTTCAGATATAAGTTCCCGATGTACACACTCTATATTCTACATATTAATTTGGATATAACTTTCTAACCATTTTAATTTTAACCTTTACCATTCATTTCTCTCTTCTTCACAATCTATGGTCATTCATGCGGCTTCCGCACAATTTAAAAAAAAATGATACGTCTTCAAAAGATACTTCCTCTTAGTCATCTACATTTTCATAATCTATCTTATGTATTTTTACTTTTTCACAAACTAATCCATTTTCTAAAATACATTTTATTATTGCTTATCTTTATTTATTTACTTATTCTCTTTTTTTCTATCAATAATTACCTTTCCATTTTGTAAAATTTTAATATTAATATCAATTTATATTTTCCCTTTGATTATTCTATATTAATGTATCCTCCCATGTCCAAACTCTTAAAAACTCTCGCACCCAAACCATGATTCAATGAAATCTACAAGTCAAAAGTCATCTATCATTCTTGCACCCAAACCATCATTCAACGAAATCTACAAGTCAAAAATCATCTACCATTCAATAATATTTGCAAGTTTTTGCAGCACACCCTTCAACAAACGAAAGTCAAAAGTCATCTACCATTCAATAATAGTTGCAAGTTTTTGCAGCACACTCTTCAACAAAAAATTGTAAAGTCCCCGGTTATGACTTCGAAATGAGAATGATTTAGATTGACGTGATATTTGTGCAATAATGTCTCGAAAGTCTTGAATTATAATGCGACTTCCAAAAGAGAATGCTGAGGTTCATATACTATTTGTGGTAATTGTCACAACCATGTAACATCGAAAATTAAATTGGTTCGCACTTATGACCTAACTTTAATGGTCTTACAAGTCTCGGATCTCCGTTTACTTGGAGAACATTGAATCCAATTAAATTATATGAGGACACCAAATCCCTGAAAGTCTGTTCCCAAGTCAATTGCATGCCAAATCCCGGAAAGCAACGTGTGACGACGTGGTGCTAACTGTCAAGGGTCAGCAGAATATGAAACTCTACCTGGATCCTATAACGCTACTCATGCATTATAGCGTCCTGGTCCCCGGTTATGACTTCGACATGACAATGGTTTACATGGATGTAATATTTGTGCAGTAACGTGTCAAGTGTCTTGAATTATAACGTGACTTCCAAAGGAGAATATCTGCAAGTCTTTGCAGCAAAGTCCCGATTTATCACAGGACTTCGAAATGAGAATGGTTTAGATTGACTTGATATTTGTGCAATAACTTTTCAAAAGTCTTCAATTATAATGTGACTTGCAAGTAGGATTAATATTTAATTTTTTAATGGTGAGATTATTTTTTATTTTTTTTGTAAACTTGGTAGTACTTTCTCTATTAATATCTTCCAACTACTAATATGTCTTTAACAATATTTACAAGTAGTCTCAGCCTGCCGTAAGAAACCAAGTTGGCTACATGTCTCCGTTAAATGATGTCCAAAATTTAAATAAGTCTTTTTCCACGATCCATGCAACATTCGCTGTTATATCTATTATAAACAACAACTTAGGAAAATAAAGGCTAATAAACACATAACAAAATTCTAACTAGAAACCTGTTTCACTCATCCAAGGAATCCACGAGGCTGGGGCTTTCCCATTGGACCCCAACATGTCACTTTTCTTCATATCCTGTAAATTTTGCTCTATCCTGCTCAGTGCTAAATTGTTTATGTATACTTGTATATGAACTACAACAATCTCTCTATGGAGATCCTTCATGCTGGACTCCCTTGTTTTGGCATCCTCCTGTACCTCCTGTTCCATGTTTAAAGCCATATCTCGAGCTATTATGTTCTTCATAACCTAGTATTGTTGTATTGTTTTCTGGAAGAGAGTATGGTAACCGCGGGTATTCTGTGTGTCTTTCACAATAGATTCCCACTCTTATGTCTCTATGTCCTGGTTGGTTATGCTGTCATTAAGTTCCCTGTTCCAACCTGCTATTTGAACTCTTACCTCTGGTAGGTTTCCAACCTTATAAGCATTAATGAGAGTCTAATGAGAGTCTGCATGTGCTCCTTTCGCGACTTTCTACATTTTTTGCTTTGACCTCTACTAGAGGTTGCTTCCCCCCCCATTGTCCCGTTCCCTACCTTCCCAATTCCTCTAGTGCGTCTTTTAGCCACCTATTTTCCCTCTTTATCCATGCTATATTTGTCCCAACCTCGTTGTTCTTTTCCCGAACTGCTTTCCACAGTGAGTTTTCTTGTGGAAGTGCGGTGTGTGGTTCAGACCTCCAGGCTGTACAACACCCTGGTTATTTGAATACCTAAAATAGTAACACAATAAATTTTATTATTAGTTTGGATACATTTACACAAATTGATTGTAATTTTCTTTTCTCCAGACTAGGCCACGCAATCTAGTCATAGCGACTTGGGTTTTCCCTCCTTATCCCTTAGCTTTCCCTCTGACTTCTCTTGAAATAACAGGCTCCGACCTCTTTATTCCTCTCCTCTCTAGTTACTCCCTCCCTAGCAACCCAGATCATGCGGGTCATCCTATACGATTCTACAGGAGTCCCTAATTTGGGTTCCCCTATCCATGTTCAGGGTCACAATTGAGTTCCCTGTGCAAGATTTTGTCCTTTCAAGTATCAGTGCCTGATTTTTTCCCTTCATTATCTCGTGAGTCCCAGTTTTGACAATATAGTTTGGGTTCGTATCAAGCCAAGCTAGCCATAGCCTTACTGCTTTGGTCCTTGCGATACCTACCTCTCTGTCTCTGATAAACGTTTTTTCCTTTCCGTGACTCAGGTGCGACCTCACTAGGACAACAATCTTCGTACACTCTCCATTAAGGGATTCCCAATTGTCATCCCAACTTACCTCATTCCCTCTCTTCTCGTCTACCTAGATATACCCTATAACTTCTTCATATCCCCTCACTCCATTAACATTACAGGCCAGGTTAAATTCCCAGGAGCCCCAAGTCTCGACTCATTCTTAGTCGTGGCTTCCCTGAGCCCCCTCCCTGAAATACTCAAAAATAGTAATTTCTTCAATTTTATCAAGTAAGGCAACCAAAATAACATACCATTGATTTGTGTTGACACATGTTGTCCTCCCAACATCCTCGAGCTTGCGTCCACCACCTTCCACTTCTCGTTCCTTCTCCTTCTCCCTTTGCATGCAGTTATCTCCTACCTCATTTACCTTTGTCTCTTGTTTTTTTGTCCGATTGCCGCACCTTTCTTTTGTCCAACTTCCCACGTGCCCTTTTCGTCCTCCCGTCACCCATTATTACCTTCATTTTCCACGGAATGAGGTTCCTCCGACTCTTCCATCACTGTTTGTCATTACGTCCCTCATGCCTCCAGTTGCTCCTGCCGTGGATTTCTTTCTGCTATCAAGCCACTTTCCAACGTTGTTCTGCCTGCCCTCTCGCTTGCCCCAAAGCCTATGTCACTCCCTTCTGTCCTTTGCCACACCTTTCCTTTCTCGATGACATCCTCTTCCCTGCCCTACCCTGCTTGTTGCCCTTCGTGCCATCTTGTCCTCCCACATCCCGATGTCCCCTTTGTCCTTGGGCCCAGCTGGTTGGCATATGGCACCTCTACCTCCCATCCCATCCGACACACCTTGACTTCCGTGTTGCACACTGATTGGAGGACCCCTTAGAAATATTTCAATGCAAAACATATATATATATTTATATATTATATATATATATATATATAAAAAAACTTTAAATGTCAATAACAATATTTGGATGGTTAAAGAGAAGTGACTGAAAGTAAAACAAATTCCAATTACTTGTAATAAGAATAATAATAATTAGATATGTAATTATTCAATTATTGATAAAAAAATAAATGTGGCATTTAAAAACTATTATTCATAATAATTCAAAAAAAAATTATTCAAATAAAAAATTAAGTAATATTGAGGTATACTTAAAAATATATTAATAAGAAAACAAATTAATGTGAACAAGATCATAAATAGAATATTTTGATGTCCATTTTAAGGTAAAGATTTCAATATCAACCATGTATATATTATATCTCGTTTTAAAAATTGATAAAAATAAATTCTTATGGTTAAAATATTAAGTACTTTTACTATTCTACAATTTGGTCTTTTTTTGGTATTATCGAGTTGTTCAATCCATTTATGCATCAAAAAATGCAATAATAACAATGATCGAATGTTTGCAAGTGCAATCATTTCTTCATGTTTTTCACTCAAAGGGACTTGCATCTCAAGTTATTTGATCTCTCTCAACCTATCAAGTAGGGAAAGAAATCAAATCTCTCGAAATAAAAACATCTTTCATGTTTTTTACTAAAATAATTTTATTACAGAGATTTAATCCAAATAAATCTATTGGGATTTATTTAAAATAATTATCAACTAATTATGTCACATCAACATGATTATCATTAAAAAAATATATATATAATATATATATATATATATATATATATATATATATATATATTATATATATAAAACATTATTCTAATGTATCATGGAAAGGCATTGTTGGCTTTTGACTATGACATGGTGATTGAATTCAACCAGACCAAGTTTCCTATAAAAAAAAAATCACGGATTACTTTGTTGCTTTCAGGGATGGCCCATTCTGTACATTCTGTTTACGACATCAACGTTTAGCCAGCAACTACCTTGTAGAAAGTTTCAACCATTAGCAAATAACCAGTTTTGCGCCATAGATTAACAATTGCATTAGGTTTTTGTTGACCAAGTTATATGGATGGTACCATTCTGTTTAGGTTTCAACCATTAACAAATAAGCAATTTTGAGCCATACATTAACAATTGCATCAAGTTTTTGTTGACAAGTTATATGGCTTAGATTTTTTTTGTATCATAAAGTTAATGATTTTGAAAAAATAAAGAATATCTAAATCAACAAGGTTAAAATCTGCTATTTCTATACACATAAAGACATGTGGGTGAGTAGGGACTAAGTGGGGACTAAGTTGTTAGGTTTTTGTTGACCAAGGGCTTAGATATTTTTTTTTATCATAAAATTAATGATTTTGAAAAAATAAAGAATATATAAATAAAAAAGGTTAAAATCTGCTTTCTTTATACACATAAAGACATGTCTGTGGGTGGGTCTAAGTTGTTAATAAGTCTATACATTTATTATTAAGAGATGTGTAGATTTGTAAGTAGGTTGAGTTGACACATGCCTCTTTAAAATAAAAATAAATAAATTATGCTCTAAATAGAAAAATAATATTCGCTATAATGAAAAAATAAATATATTGTAAAATAATTAGAAATACAAAAAAGTTTGTAAGTAAGATGTTTAAACTTTATACTTTTGAACAACATATTTAAATAAAGCTATATTAAAATGTAAGTGAAGATATCAA
>APFE030920792.1:0-11399 GCA_000404065.3 Pinus taeda | reverse complement strand
TATAAGACAACGCCCTCCTGGTTTGCCACATGAGAAACAGTAACTGTTAACAAGCCTTTTCCACACCCTGCCGAGGCCAGGTTTCCAATTCTCTTTATTCATTTTACCACGAGGGATAGAGCCGTTCCGTGATCGAAGTGGAGATTAAAACATTTATACATGTATTAAATATTAAAAGTCAGAAGCATTTAAATTTTAAAGTATTTAATTAAAAATCAAAGTATTTATAAACCACAGAATCTAAACATTTATGTTTTTATTTAAAAAAAATCAATACATTTATAAAACACCCGGACATATTCAAGCATTTATCAAATTGAATCACATTTATGAAACTGTGCAAGAAATGCATTTATTAAACTTTGGGTCAGATTTTTAGTCATTCTTTGATTCAGATAGTGTGTTCTCTCAAAGACAGTTAAGTTGCAATGAAAACTATAACACGGGAATCGTTTTTGCAACTTTGAGTATATTAAATCATTCTTTGATTCAGATAGTGTGTTCTCTCAAAGACAGTTAAGTTGCAATGAAAACTATAACACGGGAATCGTTTTTGCAACTTTGAGTATATTTTAAATATATGTTGGCTTCCACAATAATAGTTGCTGCAAAATACATACAAACAATGCACTGGCCCTGATTTGCAAATGATACACTTCACAGATTCATGTTCAACGGGGGTGAGCTGATTAGAAAAGGTAATAACTACATTAAACATCTACCCATTAAAATCATTATTATGAACCTTCGTGCAATGTTAGCATTTGGGCAAAGTGAACTTACAAATCAAAACAAATTTGAGTACAAAGTACTCAATGTAGTTATGCTATGAATATATTAAAAGATTTCTAATTTAGATGAATTTGATATATGAATATGAAAATGTGGTTAAGAAGTTAATATAAAATGAAATAAAATTGTAATGTAATGAATTTGAAAATTTAGGAAAGTGAAATGCATGTAAATTGAATTATTCACTATTTATTTTCATTTCCACATAAACTGAACTATTTACCATTCATTTTAACAGGTTATTTGGTTAGAATGAGTAAACTGAAATGCACTTCAATTGAATTATTCACTAGTCATTTTCATTCCCACATAAACCGAACTATTCACCATTCATTTTAACATGCCATTTGGTTAGAATAATTAAACACTAGATAATAATTTTATAATTTCAATTTTAGCCATTTGTTGTCACTCTCATAGATTGTCTAATTAAGAAAAACATTTGTGGATGTTTTCTACTAATAGGATATACAAAATCACATGCTTTTCTTTCTCATGCTTTGATTCCTCACAACAACATGAGAACCCTATCTATTTGGTATTATTTCCATCTTTATAATCAATATTTATCTTCATATATGTTCTTGATGTACACATTGTATATTCTTCATATTAATTTTGATGCAACTTTCCAACTATTTTAATTTTAACCTTTACCATTCCTTTCTCTTTTCTTCACAATCTATGGTCATTCAACTCGATTCTCCACAGTTTTCAAGAAAATTGATACCTCTTCACAAAACACTTCCTCCTATTCATCTACATTTTCATAACCTATCTTATATAATTTTTCTCTTTCACAAACTAATTCCTTATCTAAACTACATTTTATTATTTCTTATCTTTTTTTATTTACTTATCTTCTTTCTGTTTATGAATAATTATCTTTCCATTTTGTAAAATTTTAATATTCATATAAATTTATATTTTTCTGTTGATTATTCCATATTAATTTATCCTTCCATCACCAAACTCTTAAAAACTCTCCTTCACACCCAAACCATCATTCAATGAAATCTACAAGTTCAAAAGTCATCTACCATTCAATAATATTTGGAAAGATACAAGTCCAAAAGTAATCTACCATTCAATAATATTTGCAAGTCTTTGTTGCACACCCTTTCCCAATTCAAACTCACTCTAAAACTTCTCAGCGACTTCCCTAAACATAGTTCTTTGAATATGCTCAATTGCTAGCCTAGATGATCTAGATTTAAACGGGAATGCAACAAATTATAGAGATAACCATAAACACAAAGATGCAGCAGAAATAATACTTCATTTCATTAATATAAAATACTGAAATATGCTTACAAATATAAATGGAAATACACCAGCTAGGGTGATGGTAGCTTATCTCTGAGAAGAGATGTGGCGGCTACATGCCTCTCAACTGAACTACAATGAGGCTCAAAGGATTTTTTATTATTGAACAATAAGAGCAAACCCTAAACAACCAAAACCCTAACCCGAGGAGATGTAACACCAAGATTTTATGGGCCCCGTTGGGGTGAGTTGGACAACCAACTTCCTGGGGTCGTGACTTGGTCATATTATCTCCATTTGACGCGCATGATAGCCCGTTGGAAAGATCTCTCCAAGGACTATGACAGAAAAGATGATTTTAAATATAAGATCGCTCATGGTAGATTTCGAAAAAAAGGTCTTTTAAGGCCTCAAAATGGCTCCGGAAGTTTAGAACAAAAAAAAACTACGAAAAATAGTAAACTGTGCTACTACTACAATTAAGAAAACTGAAAAATTAAAAGAAGCAATGGTGGGGGTCCAAGTGGAATTAGCGGGTGGCCACCAATATCCATCTAGATGACTAGAATTCTTGAAAAACAACAACCACATGGATTTCATAAATCACCCTTTCCATACACCCCTTAACAAGTATAATAATGTTGTAAATAATATGCAGTATGATTGATTGATAATTAAGCAAAACTTGCAAAGAAAAACATTGTTTTTATATTTTTAATATAGATCTAAAAATATTCAATCAAGTAATGCACAAGGTACTATTAGCAGAGTAGTGACCTCTTGGTATATCCTCCTGGTATATATGGAGTGTCCTAGTGGTGGTTAGGCCAAAGAATATGGATGCATGGACCATAGGAAATCTTACAACCTTTATATCATTTGTCTATGCTACCAATACACCCCAATATCTTCTTCAATACAAATTCCTTTTGCATCTCCATAATGCCATGAATTTGCATCTAGAATTTTCATATCATCTTACTCACAAAAACACTAAGATGTTTATTTCACTTGTTGTCTTGACTTGTTGAAGCTTCTTAGTGTTAATTGTCAACATTAGTGTTGTAGATGCTGGTGTTCCTATGGTCTTATGGGCTGCAATGTTTATTTATGATGTCTAAAAGTGTCTTATTTAACTACCACCAACATGATCCTGAGAAATACATCTTTTACAAACTTGCTTACATATTTGGTACCTTATCATTTGTTTTATCATAACTATGAGTACCCCACATCAATTGTGAGAGTGTCACATGAATTTCATTTCTTTCAAAAGTGTGAAAATACAAATGTAGATGTGGGATTATGAATATACGGGAGAGACAAACATATAAGGTCACACCTTACCACTAAGTGCCTAGAAAAAAGTGTGAGCAGAATGAAGATTGCTATGAGCTAACATTAACACCAAGAATAATTATGAAGACCTAATATATCAAGGAACTGAGAGTCAAAGCAACTAAAGAAAAACTTAGGTGCTTGTATTTAGGTAGAAGGAGAAGAAGGAAAATGACCAAAACATTTTACCTAGAGTATGTTTAGATTTCAGAATATTAAACTCACAACTGAGGATTCCAATTTATTTTGCATTTACAAATCTGTGAAAGAAAAATAAGAAGGCTTGAATGGAAACGAACAACTTGCAGAAATAAAAATATTATATAATAAAATATGTTTGCAGCACAAGAAGTTGGACTACTACATTATTTACAAAGAAAAATGTTGAATTTTGATTAAAAAATATTAAATAGAGTGACAATAATGTCAAAAAGCAACTCCCAAAGAAAACCAATTTCAAAAGTGAAATCATTTTTTTCATTTTCAATGAAATATTTAAAATAAATCAAATAAGTTCAAAGTACGGAGAAACAATGTTCCAATCACCGACCTCATTATGTTGCCTTAAAAATTGAAGAATGGAATTAAATAGGATCAAGAGTCAATATAAAAATATACAATCCACCAACAATATTATATCCACCAAAAATATACAATCCACCAATGATTGGTGGCTCTGCAGTCTAAACTAGGGTTTGAGTTAGGGTTTGGCCACTGGTAACATGGCGGATCATGGAGGAGAGAGTTTTTCTCCCTCCTAGAGTCAAATAGCTGTGAACAGAAGCAAGGGAACTGGTCTGCATTGCTTCAAGAAACCACAGGAGGTGATAATTGAAGACATTAACAAAGGAAGAAAGTCACGAGGAAGATAATAGGGAGAAGAGGAAAGAGGGTAGCAGTCAGAAAGTTGCACCTATGAGTGCGACAGGGGCCTATAAACCCAAGATGACCATTATTCCGCGGGTTGTTTTAAGTGACCCAATACTACAAGTGCGCAGATAACACATGGTGGAACACGCGGTTATATGCAAATTTATGGGGATTTGGCTGACGAAAAAGACCTTACATGCATGGATAAGGAACCACTAGAAAACAAAGGGGGAAATAAACCTTCACCTTGGATCCAATGGCTTCTTTACGGTGGTGTTCATGAACATAGAAGATAAAGACAAAGTGTTTGAGGGAGGACCCTGTCTTTACATTGTTGTAGGCATTTACATGTAACCATGGGTGATGAATTTTGTCCCAGAATGAGAAACATTCACTTCAGTACTAGTATGGATAAGACCAAAATAAAATCAACGAGGACGATCAACTGAGCCACAATAGTTTCAAAATCTTAGAAGAAGAAGTTGGAAACAACAGAGAAAACCAGGAATCATAAACTAATACCAATGAGAAGGATAGGGATGCTAGCATGGAGGATATACCAGAGAAAAACCAACAAAAGGATGATCTACCGACCATTGTGGAGATTAGTAGGAACCATGAGATGACCCCAAGTGAGGGGGAAATGGAGGACCATGAACTACAGGAGATTCTTGAGAGGGAGAACTTAGATCTAGAAGCCTTTCTGAAGCAGGATATTTCCAAAGGGGTTGACTCCCTGCCAAAGGAGGAGTTTATAGGGTTCAACAGCTCTTCCTCTGGAGATCCCAATCAAAGGGCTCTGGAGTCAAGAGAAACCATGACATCCAGGAAAATAGAGGGATGAAAACAATGGAGGAAACACCGGGGCACTCTTCCAACAATCCGGGTAGGAAAACAAGAAGAAAAAGATAGAATGAGCTGCTGACCAAATGTGATAAACTCATGATTGACTTAGGTAAGATGATAGATCTCATTAGCTACTCTTTTACAATCCTTTATTAATGAAGCTTACAACCTGGAACATTAAGGGCCTAGGAAGTAAAAGGAAACAAATAAATCATAGCATTAGAATAAAAGAAGAAAAACCAAATATGGTTTTTATTCAGGAAACTAAGTGTTCAATGGACAAGATCAAAGAAATACATAGAAAATGGTTAAGCAAGTATAAGTATCTAGAGGTCAAGGCAGATAACTCGATAGGAGGGATTCTTACACTTGGGGATCCCACGAAACTTGGAGTCCTGGATGCAGAAGCGTCCAAGAACTATCTATCGCTAGTGATTCAACCTTTGGGTGATAGGGGGACTTACATGATTACAAATGTCTATGGTCCTAAAAAACTAGAAGACAAATCAAGCTTCTCACCTCCCTTGAGGAGCTGAGAGAGGGTTATCCTGATATGCCCTAGATTTTGACAAGGGATTTCGATATGATCAAATCTCTTACAGAGAGAAAAGGTGGCACCAGAACACTAGGCAGAGAGTTCATTGCCTTCCAGAAATTCATAAATAAAATGAGACTAGTGGATGATGAAACAATAAATGGAACTTTCACCCAGAATAATAAGAGAGGAGGAGCTTCTCAAGTTGCCTCTAAACTAGATAGATTCATAATCTCAGAGGACCTCCTTCTCACAAGCCTTGACATGTTAGCTCTAATCCTTCCCTTGGAGGCTCAGACCACTGGCCTGTCCAGCTTGAAGCCACATTTATGGGTACACCGAGGAACATACCTTTTAGGTTTGAAAATGTCTGTCTCTCTCACCCTGATGTCCCCAACAATATTGACAAATGGTGCATGGAAGATTTTCCCATTCAAGGCACTAAAATTTTAATGCTACAACAAAGACTTAAACATATCAAATCCAAACTCAAAGATTGGAACAAAAAAGAGTTTGGTAATGTTTTTTTAGCCAAAAGAGAATTGGAACAATAACTCTAGGGTATTAATCATATCATAACCATAGATGGTTTTACTGAGGAAAGGAAAACTCATGCTGATTCTCTTCAGAAGGAATGGGAAGATAGGTCCATCCAAGAGAATATTTTTTGGAGGGAGAAATCGAGAGTGCAGTGGATTAGAGAAGGGGAAAGAAGCACAAAGTTTTTTCATAAATTAACTTTGGATCACATGTCAAATAAAAGAATTTCAAGACTCAGAGGTTTTCAAGGGAAAGAGCTTGTCTCCAACAAAGAAATGGAATTTGTCCTAGTACAATAATTCCTTAGCATTACAAAGGAGCCTCTCTTAGATTGGTCATGGTTATTAACAATTTCACAAAGTAAATTCGCAAGCTTGTAACAAGGGAAGACAATCACAATCTTAACAGGCCAATGTCTGAAGATAAGGTCAGTGAAGTTATTAATGAGATGCAAAATGGGAAAGCTCTTGGCTCAGATGGATTCAATGTGGAATTCTTCAAAGCATGCTGGAAAAATGTCAAACAAGAAATCCTTGATGTAGTGGAAGACTCCAGAAGATCTAGAATGGTTTTGAAGGCTCTCAATGCCTCTTTCATAGCTTTGATTCCAAAGCAGGAAAAAGCTATGACACTGGACAGATTCAGACCCATAGCTTTATGTAATGTGGTGTACAAGATTATTTCGAAAGTGATCACTAATAAACTCAATCCCCTTCTTCCAGCTCTTGTCTCAGAGGAGCAAACTGGTTATGTGGAAGGAAGACAAATTCTCAATAACATCATACAAGCTCATGAGGTGGTACACTCTCTTAAGAGCAATAAGCAAGTTGGTATGATCATACAGCTTGATCTAACGAAAGCTTATGAAAAGCTAAGTTGGTCTTACATCAAGGCAGTGCTAAGAGCATATGGTTTAGACCACAATTGGATTAGATTTGTTATGGCCCTGGTACCCATGGCTAGTTTTCCAATCCTACTTAATGGCTCACTCTCAAGAACCTTTATGCCTTCTAGGGGTCTAAGACAAGGAGATCTGCTTTCCCCCTTCCTCTTTGTGCTCATGATGGAAGGGCTAGGCAAAGCGATAAAAAGTGCAAGTGTTGAAGGAAGAATCCAGGCACTAAAACTTACCAGAGATGGAGCTACTTCAACTCACCAACAATTTGTGGATGATGTTATGTTGTAGGGCATTCCCATGGTCAAGGAAGCCAAAGCTTTTAAACAAATATTGAATGACTTTGCTATGGACATTGGTACAGAGATAAGCCTTGACAAATCAAAATCTTTCTTTTTTAACATTGACATTGCTATTTAGACAAACCTCACCAAAATTCTAGGGTTTCAAAGGGATCAGTTACCTTCTAAGTGTCTGGAATCCCTCTTACAAAGAAACCTCTAAGTAGGGGAGTGTGCGAGTTGGTAGTTAACAAACTTTAGGGTAGGATCAGGAAATGGACATGCAGATCTTTGAATTTGGTAGGGCGCCTTGTGCTTACAAAAGCTATCCCACAGGCCATACTCATTTTTATAATGTCAGCTCTTCCTACTCCTATAGGAGTTATGCAACAAATCAGGAATATTCAAAGAGGTTTTCTTTGGGGCAAAGGGGAAGAGAAAAAGAAATGGGATTTGGTAGCTTGGGACAAGATTTGTAAACCTAAGGCCCACGGTGGTTTGGGGCTTCATGACCCTAAAACCCTCAGCAGAGTTTTGGGTGCAAAACTTTGGTGGAGGTTGCTTAAGTAATCGGCAACTCCTTGGGCCAAGCTTTGGAAATAGAAATATGCAAATAATTGGCATGAGAGAGATCATATCTGAATGTTTTGGCTTATCAAGGGCTCCCACATTTGGAATCTTTCTTGGGAAAATAGAACCATTGTCCAGCAACATAGCTTCTGGGAGATTTGAGCTGGGAACTTGGAAAGATTCTAGGAGGACAACTGGCAGCAGGAACGAAATGTGTTTACGGAAGAACTAAGCGCTCTCAAGAATAAAACTGACAAGAAAGGCTTATCCATGGTAAGTGACTTTTGGGATCTGGCAAGGAACAATGTTAAATGGAGAATATGGAAGGATTTGGGCTACAGTGAAGAGAGTCCTTTGAAAGCTCAGGAAAGCTTTCTTGCTCGGTACATGGAACAGAGGAAGATTTTGGTATCATCCTCATCTAACTAGCTGAGATGGGGAAGAAACGTAGAAGGTAACTATAACCCCAAATAAGCTAAATGAATAGCCCTAGGGTTTGATTATCAAAACCCTGATAAGATATGGAAGGACCTTTGGTAGCACCAGCATTGGATGAAAATAAAGTTGTTTATGTGGTTGGTTCAACAAAAGAAAATTCTAACTTGGGAAAATATTCTAAAAATGGGTTGTTTTGGCCCATCGAAATTCCATCTATGTGGTTCACAAGAGGAGACAATAGAACACTTACTCAACCTCTGCCCTTTCACCTCTACCTTGTGGGATTGGGTGGCCTCAATCTTCAGGCAGACTGACAAGGACAGACTCAGTGTTACCAACACTTTGAATAATTAGAGAAAAGACTTCGCAAGAAATGAAATCATCAACAAAGCTTGGACTCTGGTTCCAGGCTTCTTAATTTGTGATGTCTGGAAAGAACGCAATGGCACGATTTTCAACAATAAAACTAGCTCAATGCAGAACATTATTACATAAATATTAAGACAACTCAAAGACATTGTTGGAACCCTTTTAGGAAGACCTCCTGAGGACACTACTCTACCCCAAGATGCTCGTACACTACTGCAGTTGGGTCTCCATTCCCTAGTTCCCCAGAGCATAAACAAGGGTGTGAGCTAGATAAATGCTGGTAAAGACTTATGGAAACCTCCTCCTCATGGTTTCTTGAAATTCAATATAGATGGAGCCTCTAAAGGTAACCCAAAGATGGATGGTTTTGGAGGGGTCATCAGAGATGAGCATGGGTGAATTAAGGATATCTTTCACAGTCATTTGCGGACTGCCACTAATAACATGGCGGAGCTCATGGCCTTAGAGAAATGCCTGGAAATACTGATTGAGTCAAATTTACATAATCCCGTCATTCAAGCAAACTCTGGATTAATTATTAATCTGTCCAAGAAGATATGTAATGGAAAAGCTCCAGGAAAAGTTTCAAAACATTGCCAGCTTTTGCAAGTCTTTCAGGACATTCATACCCACCTACAAACCCTGAGAACGGTTAGCTTCGTTCATGTGCGAAGAAAAGCCAATACGTTAGCTGATCGTCAGGTGAATGAAGGAGTGTTATGCAAAGAAAGTTACAACAGGTTTTCTTGGGATCCAACACCCTCGGCAAAATTGTGTGAGGATTGTCAAACATAGGTAGCCAAAGACATGGAGAACTTCCACACTATTAGGAATGAACAAGAAAGAAGACTAGTGGAAGTAGGAGTGAGCGGAAGTGAAAGTCTTTCTTAACTGTTGATCCATAAAAAATGCGTAAAATAGAGCTTTCTACAAGGGAGGGGCACTTGGTAAACAACAGGCCTCTTAGCAGGTTGTCGACCACTGATCTTGATATCCTTCGCCATCGAATGGCTATCAGGTGGGACAGTGATCGAAAGTTAACTATTCAAGCGGACCCAAAGATTTTTAGATCAGTGGTTCATAATCTTCATCAGATCCATAAAGAGGGTAAAGACCATGCAAGTTTCCGATCTGATATCTCGGAGGACCGTCAGATCAACAGGGACCTAATCGTATGGATATTGAGTTATAAAAGTAATCAAAGGTTAAGTCTCAGACCAGACTGAAACATTTATAAACCAATGGCTCATAATCCTTATCAGATCCATGAACTGGGTAAAAGCGGTGCATGTTGTCAAGGCGATAGTGTTCATGACCGTTAGATCTTACAGGATCTAGATCGAAGGGACATCGGGTTTCAACATGGGAGGAGGTTAAGTCCAAGAATGGACCCGAAGTTTTATACATTGACAGTTTATTTACCCTGTCAGCTCCGTAAAGTTGGTGAAGGTCACACATATCTTCGAAGTGATTTCTTTAACGACCATTGAATCACTAGGGGTCTTATCGAATGGATATCGGGTTGGATAATGGGTGGAGGTTTAGATGTAAGATTAAGGTATAAGGTTTCAGGTTTGTTTCGGGTTGCTTTAGGTTAATCTTCATCGAGTTAGCCCTTGTTGGTCTTTACACTTGTAAAGACATGTAATCTATGTAACATTTCTTGCAGTTAATAGAAGGCTCCATTCTTACTTGACAAAAAAAAAAGAGAAGGGATGGTTATTGTGAGTAATTAATCAATTGAAAGTTGAACCACACAAAACATGTTGGAGAGCTGGTAATCTTCCCTTGGAGCCCATGTTGAATCAAGTTCTTCTTATGGAGGTTATTTAGGCTGAGCTTCAATTTTGCTTGGAGAGTCAAAATATTCGAATTTTAACTATTTATTTTTCAAAAAATATGACAATGGAGTTTGAACAATGTTTTTAATGATGGAAATGGATTAATTTTTCTCTTTCACAAACTAACCATTTCATTAAACTACATTTTATTATTGTTTATTTACTTATTTTCCTTATCTTAATCAATAATTGTCTTTCCATTTTGCAAATTTTGAATATTCATATAAATTTATATTTTGTCTTTAATTATTCCATATTAATTTATCTTTGCATCTTCAAACTCTTAAAAACTCCCGATCACACCTAAACCATCATTCAACAAAATCTACAAATGTAAAATTCATCTACCATTCAATAATATTTGCGCAGATGCAAATCCAAAAATCAACGGCTTGTAACACACCCTTCAACAAAAAAATAGCAAAGTCCCCGTTATCACATCACTTTGGAAGGAGAATGGTTTACATGGAAGTGATATTTGTGCATTAACGTCTCAAAAGTCTTGAATTATAACATGACTTACAAAAGAGAATATTTGCAAGTTTTTGCAGCAAACCGTTGAACAAAAATTTGCAGTCCCCGGTTATTGTTGGAACTACTACACCTACATGTAGACTCTCAGTTATAGCATGCAACTACATGCAACTACATGCAACTGCATGCGGACTCTTAGTTAAAGCATGCAACTACTACACATCTACATGTAGACTCTTAGTTAGAGCATCGGATTGCATGCAAGATTCCTTTTGCATGATTTACTCCTTGATTTGCTCCTTCTTTAACTCCGCAACTGACTAGTTATCTCCGGAACTTGTTGT
>APFE030920791.1:38030-58377 GCA_000404065.3 Pinus taeda | reverse complement strand
CCAACATCAAGGCTTCATTAGTTGTAATGCTCCCTTTTTCATATATTAATAATACAATATGTTTTTTCTTTCCATAAATGTGTCAATTATTGTCCATTTATTGTGATGCTCCTTGATTTGTTACATAATTTGTATTAGAAAATGTTATGCTTTGTATAGTTTTGTTGTATCCACTTGATATTTCTTGTAGGAACTCATATACACGAGCGAAGAGGAGATTGTGAGCTTGGAAGCCAAAGAGTCAAGGTTGACATCAAGAGTATTAGCATCAAAGAGAGGTAAGAGATCTATCCTCCTTTGTATTTTCTAGTATGAACTAGGAAATATTGCATGTAGTTGTATTATGTAGTTGCTATATCCTCCCATAGGACTAGAGGTATCATTTCTATCTGTAGGAAGGATTGTATGCACAACAAAGTTACATGTAAATGGTAGCATCAACCTATTCACCAGAAGGGGCATTCTCCTTCCTCCATTTTGTAGCTAGAGGTGTGTCCATGGGTTTATAATTATCCATGTGAAATCTCTGAAGTATTTCAGAGGCATACTTCCCCTGAAACACAAATAATTCACCATCACGTTACCATACTTCCATCCCAAGGAAGTAATGCATTAAGCCTGTGTCTTTCATCTTAGATTCCCTTGCAATATCTTCTTTGCGAGAGTGAATCAACTTCTCATCACTTGTCAATATTAAATCATCAAAATATAAAAAAATAATAAGAAACTTATCATATACCACAATGTGATAGAGGTTCACATCTACTTCACTTTTAGTGAAGCCAAATCCACTAAGATAACTATTGATCCATGTGTGCCATGCTTGGGGTTCCTGTTTGAGACCATACAATGCTCTCTTGAGTCTACATATATGTGACTACCGATCATATGTCTCAAATCCTTCTAGTTTTTCTATGTAAATTTTCTCCTCAACAACACCATTGAGAAAGGTAGTCTTCACATCCATCTGGTAGATTTTCCACCCCATCTGTGTAGCCAATGCTAGAATGGTTTTGATTGATAAATATCATATAACTCTGTAATATTCCTAATTAGCCATGGCTAATTGGAATATTCGATTTTGCTCAATTTTTGCCTTCTATAGTTAGTTATAAATAAAAAAGTAAGAAAAGGGGACATAACTCACTTTTAGAATAAAAGTCACTTTCTAGTAGCACAACGTTGTGACTTAAAGGGGAGCCAAGGGGGAGAAAGGGTGACGCAGAGATGGAGCCCACACAGACACTTGGAAGGATTGCGCAAAAGGGAAGAAACATGTGGCAAAAGAGGAATTACGTGGGAGGAGGTGAGCCTTGGGATTGAGAGAGGCAAAGGATATAAAGGACAGAGAAGCCTCCTCATTTTGATCATTTGATTATGTGCATTGTGAGCTAGTCATTTCGACTTAGAGCACGTTGGTTGTTTAGTCAGTCGCAACACTGTTTAGTTCATCGAGTGTCTCCGTTCAGAGATCTCACCCTTAGCCCTGAGGGACTTCGAGTGCCTGCTCGAGAAAGGTATTTCCATCAGTATTTTTGCAGTGGTTTCAATAGAATTTTTGGCAGGAGGATTGAGCATCTTGGAATGACTGTGCAACACTAAGAGGGATGACACAGTTCTTTCTAGCAGGAGCTTTGGATTGGGGTTTTGCAGGAGGATTTATGTTGGGTGATTAAGCAGGGGACCAACCCTTGCATATTGGAGGATTTTCAACGGATTTTCAAGCAGAGTCCTAGAGGGGTCTCTTCAGTGGCAACGCAAAGCATTGAGGAACTGTGCAGATCCCCAAGGGGGTGATTTTCAGAGGTTGGCCATTTCAGAAAATCTTTATGGGTTTTGATGGGTTTCTTGAGTAGAGTCTGATTCCAGAGTTTCAGCCTTTTCTGAGGAGGGGAACAACCCCAAATCCTCATTTGATTTCCAGTAGCAACAATAGCATGACAGTTTTCCAACCGCTGGGATGCAAATCAATGTGAAGCCATTCCTTTGCTATTCTGAGTGTATTTCTTCACTTGCCTTGTGCAAGTCGAGGTGCCATCTTTCTTATCACCCCTTGTAATCCTTCTATTGCTCAGTATAATAAAATGGCTCAGCATTTTTTGCTACATTTCTTGAGTATCTGTTTATATTTCATATATACACTATTGTTGTTGCACTACTGTTATTATATATCTATGATTTTCTCGGCTACTATACCACTTGTACATTTTTCTGGTTGAGACTTTGCTGGGGTTTAAGGAATATTCCGGGTTAGGGATATTATAGTGGTATCAGAGCATAGTTCTAGCTCAGCCTGTGGAACTAGCAATCTATGACACCAGGGGAAAAGCCCTATATTTGTTACATAGGTAGGAGATACAGAGACACTGGGCATAGGTTGGAAAATACCTACGGAAAGGGAGGCTGTGTTCCGGTAGTGGACGCAGAACAGGAGGAGCCTGTGGAGGACGCAGAGCAGAAGGATCTGATGGCAGATGAGGACGAGAAGAGATTTGTGGATATGCTCCTCAAATCAGTGCAGGATCTGTCGAGGCAGATTGAGGTGATGGGGCAGAAATTCACGGCAGTAGAGGCTAGAAAGCATGAGAGCCCACGGGTTTTTCAGATTGGTGAGGGATCAGGGCATCCCATTATTTGCCAGAGCAGTGTGATACGGTGCAGCAGGTGGCTTCACATGCCCCTACACACTCTACCATGCCCACCTTCTTAGGAGCAGACACAGGGGCCGGAGCCCAGCAGGAGGCAGAGCTCGGTCATATGGGCAATTATTTTGCAGAGTACCAGGCCTATGGGCAGGAGTTCAGGGATGCTCTTTCATTTAGAGACTTTGTTCAGCTCCAATGGGATAGTAGACCCCGCTACCAACACAGAGGGTACCAACATTACCATGATGGTGACACCCACCGTGTAGCGAGTAGATTCCACTTGCCTACGTTTGATGGTTCATCAAATAGTTCGGAAAAGTGTTGGGTGGAGAAGCTAGACATTTATTTCCAGCTTAACCAGATGTCGAAGACAGGGGCCATTAAGGTGGCAACGTTGCATTTGGATGGTGAGGCTCAGGATTAGTGGTTTCATGGGATGGTTACACTCGGAAATTCCACAGTGATGACATATGTCGAGTTCACCAGGAGATTGACGGAGCGATTTGATCAAAGGGATCCAGAGCAACATCTTGTTGAGCTAATGAGGCTCAAATAGACAGGGAGCCCAAAGACTTACATTGTATATTTCTTGAGAGTCTCAATGATGGTGCCAAATCTATCCACGACACGGAGGATCTATATGTATGTTGAGGGGTTAGCAGAGCCACTTCGGGGTTTAGTCTGATCCACTAGACTAGCCACACTCCAGGACACCATTAGCAGGACCCAGGATTTACAGGATGTCTTACCCAGGACCTAGACACCTTACCCCTAGAGACAGACTTTTCAATCTAAGGGGAAGGACGTGAGGATTCTGTCCCCAAAGTGGAATCTAGGATAAGCACAGATTGACGATGATTCCAAGAGGGAGCTGAAGAAGAAAGTGTTGTGCTTCACCTGCCAGGAGCCGTGGGCACTAAGACATAGATGTGCTGCTGGCAGAGCACATTTTATTGAGGTATTCTCCGAGAGCAGTGGGGAAGAGGATGATGAGGATGATGTGGAGGCAGGAGATAGTCAGGCCGTGTAGGGATCTTTGCCACTTCCACCGCTAGTAGCAGGTGGTGCATATTTTGCACCTACCCGGGGGGCCCTTACAGCATTGCGAGGAGTTCCCAAGTATCTGACGCTACGCGTATGGGGGACAGTACGTGACCAACGGGTATCAGTTTTGGTTGACAGTGGGGCAACCCACAACTTCATTGATGCACAGATGGTTGAGCGGAGAGGTATACAGACAGAGAGCTTTGATGGGTTTTCAGAGATCAGACCATGATGTGTGTTTGTTATGTCCTAGAGCTATCAATGACGATGGGCACCTACACATTAACTGACCACTTTTTCGTGGTTGATATTCCGGACACCAACATGATACTGGGTGTTTTGTGGCTCATCACTCTAGGGAAGGTCACGACCGATTGGAAGACCCTAGAGATGGAGTGGGATGATGAGAAGATAGGGAGGCATGAGAAGATACGGGGACAACACACATATCCGCCTCAGACTGTTTCGACTCATCGGATGGAGGCAGTCTTTCAGAAGGGAGATGTAGAGTGGGTAGTAGAGCTGTGTGCATCAAAGGCAGGGACTACAGGGTGGACAGTACATCCGGAGATATAGTCCATCCTTGACCAGTATGCCATTGTGTTTGGGGAGATTCCACCAGGACAACCACTGGACCAAGGGTTTGAGCACATCATTGAGCTTGAGCAGGGTATTCAGGCAGTGATTACTACCCCCTATAGGCATCCCAAGGCCTATCGAGATGAGATTGAGCGAGCCATTCAGGAGTTACTGGCTCTTGGGCACATTCGGCCGAGCACGAGTCGTTTTGCCTCTTCTGTGGTGTTGGTGAAGAAGAAGGACGACACATTGAGGATGTGCATTGATTACAAGGCCCTGAACAAGAAGACACTAAAGAATAGGTACCCCATACCCAGGATCAATGAGTTGATGTATGAGTTGAGAGGAGCACGGTTCTTCTCAAAGATTGATTTGAGATCTGGGTACCATCAGATTCACGTGAGGGAGCAGGATATTCCCAAGACCACCTTCAAATGTCACTATGGGCACTTTGAGTTCTTGGTGATGCCCTTTGGGCTAACCAGCGCCCCTGCTACATTTCAGTCCTGCATGAATCACATATTCAGTAGTCACTTGAGGAAGTTTGTGTTGGTATTCTTTGATGATATCCTCATTTACAACAGGACTTGGGAGGAACATCTCCAGCATATAGAGACAATGTTGCGTATCTTGTAGGAGTAGCAGTTCTATGCCAAACTCTCCAAGTGTGAATTTGGGTTGACGAAGATGTTGTACTTGGGACACATCATAGAAGTGGACGGAGTGAGAGTCCATGAGGAGAAGATCAGGGCCATCAGGGAATGGCCAGAGCCGAGGAACATGAAAAAACTTCGGGGATTCATTGGAATTTGCACCTACTACCGAAAGTTCATCAAGATTTTATCATAGCTTGCTGCACCCTTGACAGATTTGATGAGGAAGGGGGCATTCAGTTGGACAAATACAGTGCAGCGAGCCTTTGATAGGCTCAAGGAGGTTATGAGAAACTGCCCAGTGCTTGCACTGCCAGATTTTATGCATCCATTTGTTTTGGAGTGTGATGCATCGGGAGAGGGGATCAACGCAGTATTGATGTGGGGAGGACACTCTATAGCCTTCGAGAGCCGGAAACTCCTTCCACACGAGAGGTTGTATTCTATATATGACAAGGAGATGCTGGCCATCATACATGCATTGGCCAAGTACCGGCAGTATTTGGTAGGTAACAGGTTTAGGGTGAGGATTGATCACAATAGCCTCAGGTTCTTTTTGGAGCAGAAGCAACTATAGGAGAGGCAGCAGAAGTGGATCAGTAAGATCCAAGCATATAACTTTGACATTGAGTATGTCAAGGGTAAGAACAACGTGGTAGCAGATGCCCTTTCACATAGACCAGCCATGTTGTCTCTTATAAGCTTGGATACAGACTGGAGGGCTTGAATCTTAGTAGAGTACTCCAAGGACAGGTTTGCATGTGAGGTTCTGGATGGGCAAGTGGCAGATGACAGGTACAGGGTGGTCGATGAGATCATCTATTACAGGAATCAAATCTTCTTAACTGAGGGGTCTCAGCTCAAGAAGAAGATACTACAGGCATCACATGATTCACCTTTGGTAGGCCATCAGGGTTTTACCAAAACCTATAGGGCCATTAGAGAGAGGTTCTCATGGAAGGGCCTCAAGGAGGACGTACTCCAACATATCTGGGAGTGTGATGTTTGCCAGAGGAACAAGGGAGAGATGAGCCATCCCGCGGGATTATTGCAGCCTCTTCCCATTCTAGAGGGGAAATGGGAGAGCATTTCGATGGATTTCATCACAGGGTTGCCCATGGTGTAGGGCAAGGATTGTATCTTTGTCGTCGTTGACCGACTGACAAAGTACACACATTTTTTTGCCATATCCACACACTATACAGTAGCACAGGTGGCTGAGATATTCTTCAGAGAGATCTTCAAGCTACCCTAAGACCATCGTCAGTGACATGGACAATCGTTTCATGAGTAGGTTTTGGAAGGAGCTTTTCCGGTTGGTGGGGACAGAGTTGACGCCGAGTACTAGTTATCACCCACAGACGGATGGGCAGACAAACATAGTTAACAAGTGGCTGGAGGTCTACTTGTGTAACTATGTTAGTGGGTAGCAGCAAGCGTGGCTGAAGTGGCTACATCTGAGGGAGTACTGCTACAACACTACACATCACATGTCCATTGGTATGTCACCATTCTATGCCTTACATGGGTATCATCCTTTATCTTTTGCTGACATGATGTTTGGTGATAGCAAGGCTCCTAGAGCCAAGATTTAGATCCAAGAGAGTCAGGATATCCTCTGAGCTCTCAAGGATAACATGGCTATAGCGCAGAACCAGTAGAAGCTGTATGCCAATAGGGGTCAGGTGTAGAGACAATTTGAGGTAGGGGACATGGTCTACCTACACGATTACAACCATATTGACAGCCGTCACTGAAGAAGAAGGGGGCTGAGAAGCTCAAGCCCCGCTTTTATGGGCCATACAGGGTGATACACAGGATTGGACAGGTTTCATATGAGTTGGAGCTGCCCCAAGGCAGCAAGATTCATAACATTTTTCATGTATCATGCCTGAAGAAGGCATTGGGGCAGCAGGTGACAGTGACAGATGAGCTACCACCCATGGATGATGAGGGGCATTTAGTTGTTGCAGCCAGAGGCTATTATTGATACCAGGGAGAGGCAGCTGCAGAGCAGGACGGTCTGGGAATTCTTGGTAAGGTGGAAGAATTTAACGGATGAGGATGCCACTTGGGAGAGTGAGAAAACCTTGTAGCATCCATCACTTCAGTTGCTTGAGGACAAGAAACATTTTGCTGGGGAAACTGTAATATTCCTAGTTAGCCATGGCTAATTGGAATATTTGATTTTGCTCAATTTTTGCCTTCTATAGTTAGTTATAAATAAAAGTGAGAAAAGGGGACATAACTCACTTTTAGAATAAAAATCACTTCCTAGTAGCACAACGTTGTGACTTAAAGGGGAGCTAAGGGGGCCAAAGGGGGACACAGAGATGGAGCCCACACAAACACTTGGAGGGACTGCGCAGAAGGGAAGAAACACGTGGCAAAAGAGGAATTACGTTGGAGGAGGTGAGCCTTGGGATTGAGAGAGGCAAAGGCTATAAAGGACAGAGAAGCCCCCTCATTTTTATCATTCGATTATGTGCATTGCGAGCTAGTCATTTCGTCTTAGAGCATGTTGGTTGTTTAGCTAGTCTGATGCACTGTTTATTGCATCGAGTGTCTTCGTTCAGAGATATCACCCTTAGCCCTAGGGGACTTCGAGTGCCTAATCAGGCAAGGTATTTCCATCAGTACTTTTGTAGTGGTTTCAACAGCATTTTGGGCAGGAGGATTGAGCACCTTGGAATGACTGCGCAGCACTGAGAGGGATGACACAGTTCTTTCTGGCAGGAGTTTTGGATTGGGATTTTGCAGGAGGATTTATGCGGGGTGATTGAGCAGGGGACCAACCCTTGCATATTGGAGGATTTTTGGTAGAGTTTCAGGCAGATTTCTAGAGGGGTTTCTTCAGTGGCAGCGCAGAGCATTGAGGAACTGCGCAGATCCCCAAGGGGGTGATTTTCGAAGGTCAGCCATTTCAGAAAAGCTTTCTGGGTTTTTTTGGGTTTCTTGAGTAGAGTCTGATTCCATAGTTTCAACCTTTTATGAGGAGGGGAAGAACCCCAAATCCTCATTTTATTTCCAGTAGTAGCAGTAGCATGATAGTTTTCCAGCAGCTGGGACGCATATCAGTGTGAAGCCAATTCTTTGCATTCTGAGTGTATTTCTTCACTTGCCTTGTGCAAGTTGAGGTGCCATTTTTCTGATCACCTCCTGTACTCCTTCTATTGCTCATTATAATAAAATGGCTTAGCATTTCTTGAGTATCTGTTTATATTTCATATATACACTATTGTTGTTGCACTACCGTTATTATATCTCTGTGATTTTCTCGGCTACTATACCACTTGTACATTTTTCTGGTTGAGACTTTTTTGGGGTTTAAGGAATATTCCGAGTTAGGGATATTACAAACTCGTGCAAACGTTTCCTCATATTCCACTCCCTCTACCTGAGAGAATCCTTTGGCCACAAATATGGCATTGTACTTCTTTACCCATCAGCTGCATGCTTCACTTTGTAGATCCGTCTAGAACCAACCATTGATCTCCTTTTAGGTTTCGACACCACCTCCCATACATAGTTCTTCATGATGGATTCATATTCTTCCTCCATGGCATCAACCCAAAAAGGTTGAGAAATTGCTTCATCAAATGAAGAGGGCTCTATCACGAGAGACGTTTACCTAGTGTACCTATCTGGTGACCTCCATTTCTTGTGTTGTGATTTAGGGGATCCCACTTTCTCCCTATCATCCTGTAATAATCTATCAGTTTCTCTGGTTTTCTTCTCCCCTCTCTGGAAGATTTTAGTTGAGTGGGTTCCTCTACTCTACCTCTTGTGTGTTCCATTGCATGTGGCTACTCCACGACCTCCTAAAGCTCATCCAGAGGCTCCTCTTTTGGATATAGAAGCTCCTACTCTAGTGGCATACTCAACTCTCATTCAAGAGAGTATCTCATATCCTTCTCCTCATTGAACTTGACATATCTCCTCACAACTATCATCCTTAGTAAAGGCAAATACACCCAATAATTATTTGGAGTCTCGATGTATCCTACAAAAACTACCAAATTTGTTCTAGGCTCAAGTTTCTTGCATGAATCCTTGGAGACATGACAATAAACTGAAGCTCCAAAAATTCGAAATGAGACGCATCTGGCCTTCTCCTAGAGATATATTCCTTTAGTGTGATCATTCCAAGTATTCTATGAGGACTCTAGTTCTGCAACTAGATTGTGGTTGTTGGAAATAATACTGAGAGGGGGGGGGGGGGTGTGAATCAGTATTATGAAATCAATATAACTTTTTCATTTCCAAATTAAGATTCATATACTCTACTTCAGTTAAGTAAAACCGCGTGTATACGCAACTTGTGTAATGCAACAAGCGTATACCCAGTAAACTTATGATTCAGTTAGTTGATCCTTAATGAGTGCATCAGAACATTATTAACCATATGAACAATAAACAGGAGCAGTAAAATAGAATAGATCATCACACACAAGTAGCACACATGAACACCATGATGTAAGGTGGAAACCCAATGTGGGTGAAAACCACCTGCTGCAATTCGTCTCTATCTTCCTTTAATTAGAAACTTCTTTTTACAATGATTTCGTACTGGTGCAGTCATATACCAGTACGCAAGATGCTACCTACAGAAGGCTACAACCTTCTCTCGTTTTACAGACTCTCCTGGAAGGGAGCTATAACCCCTTTAGCTCTTGTACTAGCTGATGTACTAGTATGTAGGTGTTGGCCTACAGAAGGTTACAACCTTCTCTTTTTCTTCCAAGGACCACCTTTCATAAATTTTCAGACTGGATCCATAAATACAAAACAATCACCACTGCAATACAATCATCAACTATACCTGCATCATCAATCTTTGAATCACCCAATACTGAATCACTGAAACCCTGTCATCAAAATACAGTTACCAAAACACAGACCAGAGCCCAGAACTCTGCAACAACCACTAGAACCAACAGCAACCTGAAACATCAAATCTCATAATGTATACACTACTTGACTGTGTCAAACCAGCGTGTATACGCCCTTTCACCAGAGAGAACCCGCGTACAGATCTAAAGATAATTACTTTTACCTTCGTTGCAATTTCCAACTTCAGATGTACCCAGACAACAAGATATAAAGGATAAAACGTGTGGCAGTACTCAGATCTACTCATGATCATACCATATAATGATAATACCTTTTAGTCTTCAATATCCCAGTCCATCAACCTTTATCAATCACATAGGAGCCTCCTTGATTCAGATCACAAACCCATAACTAGTATACTAGATCTCACACACTTCATCAAATATTCATCACCCCTTTATTCACCTTGGCATAATGATCTTCTCCTTATATAGGTTTAGGCTTTTCTCAATACCATGGTCGAAAACCATGTAGAACCAATACCTTGGACCCAATACCTGGGGTCAACACTTCAGACCAAATACCATGGACCAATACCAAAATACCATGGACCAACTACCACGGACCAAATCTTAGTTTTCCAACATGTACATGCCTTTTCTTCTGTGAACCTGCGTGTGTACATATACGCGTCTTCTGTTCTGCTAACCCGCGTGTATACGTACTTTCAGTTAGATTAACCTGCGTATACTTCTCTCTTGACCTGCTGCACTATGATCTGTCATCTGAGTGAATTGCCATCATGGACAGCACCTATATCATACCTCTGAGTGATTTGTCATCAAGGACAACACCTGGATCATAATGCCAACAACGGTGTTGCATGCTTCTCCTCATAGATGTAATGGCAGCCCCTAATCATGCAACATGGTTCATGGTTCTTGTTTCTCCCATTATGCTTTTTTTCTTCCTTTCATCCACCCCATTCTACTGTGGATTATGGGGTGCTATCAATTCTCTTCAAATACCTTCTTTGGAAAAGAAATTCTGGAATTCATTGGAAACAAATTCACCTCCATTGTCGCTCCTGAGAGCCTTCAGCTTCTTCCCGACCTCCTTCTCATCCAATGTTTTGAATTCAACAAATTTCTAGAAAAGCTCATCCTTCTTCTGCATGAAGAAGATCCAACATTTTCTAGAGAAATCATCAATAAAAATAACATAGTACTTTTGTTTTGTTATCGAGGTTGTAAAAAAGGGTCCACAAACATCAGACTAGACTCACTCCAGCCTTGCATCTATTCTACTATCTTTGTCTTGGAAAGTGGATTTTACATATTTCCCCAATGTGAAACCCTCGTAGACATCATGTTGGTCAAGGGAGCCTTTAGGGAGACCAGTGGTAATTTGTTGCATGAGTTTTAAGGCACCATGGTGTAGATGACCCAATCTCTTATGCCAGAGTTCTCCAAAATCTTGACTCTGCGCCTTTCCTGCCTTGTTTCTCAATGCAGTGAAATCTCCCACCTCAAGTTTGTATAGGTTCTTCACTCAAATTCTAATCTGCTTCACTTTCCCACTAGCTATGTGTCTCAAAAATGCTTCCCCTTGACTGAAAATAGCATCATAGCCTCTATCCTCCAATACTGCTACAGAGATCAAGTTCTTCTTTAGCCCAGGTACAAATATAACACCTTTGAGGTTAAGCGGAGAGGATTTCTCCCTCTCAAAGGTGACACTACCAATTCCTATAGCATTCTACCCCCCATCATCCCCCACTTCAATATGCGTCTGGAGATCCTTCTCCTTCAAACTACTAAAAAACTCCTTGCACCCTATCATATGGAATGAGGCAACATAATCAAGGTACCACACACTCCCCATAACCGTTTTGGCCATGCATGCTATCAAGGTGAAGTCTAATTCAAATTTTGAAGCCAGTGATTCACCTCCTAGTACTCCTGAAGGCTTCTTGTTAGAATTCTTGTGTGGAAATTTTGATGCATAGTCCTTGTATTCGTGGAAGTGGAAGCATTTTATCTTGCTCAAGTATTTCTTGTTTCCATTATTTTGGTTGGATGCGAGTTTTCTTTGGGTCTTCTATCCTTTTCCCTTCTTCCCCTCTCCAACCAATGAAAAATTCTTTTCATCCTCTACTCTAGATGTTGTTTTTGTCTCTGATATTTCTCCTAGACTCTTCTTGAAGCAAATCAGACCACAACCTTTCCCAATTTGAAAATTTTTCCCTTTCATTCATAGATTCCTAGTAGTTATGCCAGTATTTTGGAAGGCCTAGAAGAGTTAGGCTCACCATTTGATGTTCTGCAACATTTACCGCAGCCCCTACAAGCTCATCACAAACTTGGGTAAATCTAGATAGATACTATGGGATGGTATCATTCTTCTACATCCTAATGTTTTGACGTTTGTCTTTTAGGGTCAATTTTCTATGGTCACAGTTATTTTTTAATATCTTAGTCAGTGTCTTGCACATATAAAATGGGGTCTGTTTTCCATGGAGATTCATATCCACATGGTCTCTCACATCTTTTAGAAAAATTCTCCTGGCCTTTGTAACATCCTTCTCTGGGCTAATTGTTGTGCATCAAACTGTTGGGGTTTTGCAATGTTAGTTTTAACATATTCTAGCACACCATTATCATCAAGCACTACTTCCATTTGATCCTTCCAGGCTATGAAATTCTAGCTACCCTCTAGGGCATACTCCAATCTCAGTATGTTGAAAGACATTGTCCCAATCCCGAAGAAAAATTGTTGCACTAAAGCTACAAATTCGAAATTCTTGAGAGACAAGTTAAAAATATTAGTTATAATGTGATTTCAAGGCTCTAATACCATGTAGAAATTTGATATAAATTGCAACTACTCAAGATTTCAAACTGAAAAAACAAGATACATGATTCTACTCTACTGATCTACGTAATGGAAATCACAATTTAGAACAACATGCATAAACATGCAACAGAAAAAACCACAAGTACACAACGATTTATATGGGAACCCAACTGGGAAAAACCCCTCAACCCTATTTGCATTAATCAGTTGAATAGAGAATCTATTACAATTGTTTGCTCTAGCTCTGAGCACCACCTGCAAAAGAATAATTGTTCTCTTTGTTGAATGAGAAACAATATGGCCAACACTTAGATAATTCTCTACTCATCTAGCTTCATATTTGCTAGTGTAATCCTTGAGGAAATTAGCTCCTAAAAGATAGGAATTTCCTACTATTATCTTGCGCAATTCCCAAAGATTGATCTCCTCACTGCATACAACAACTATACACTCAAACTAGTATACAACTCATGTTGCACTCTCCTTGTCTCTTCCACTTCAACTGAGAAATTAAAATTCCATGCATGAATTAGCTATTTTGGGTTGATAATTTAATTGGCATATCTATGAGTTAGACTATTGTCCCACTGTATAACTGACCTTCAACTAACTTTATCAATAGTTATAGGTCAATTAACTGAATACAACTAAAAATAACTAAACTAGATTGTTAAAATTTAGCAATAAACACATGTATAACTGAATTTCAAGCCCCTAACTCAAATTTACTAAGATAACTGAGTGACAAGAGACATGTCACACTAATTAACTAAAAAAATGAAAAAAAGAAAAAGAAAAAAAAGAAAAATAAAAATGATTATATTATAGTCTGAGAATATATATATATATATATATATATATATAATATATAATATATATATTATATATATATATATATATATTATATTATAAATAAAAAACTTAAAAATAAATAAAAACTAAAAAAAACATTAAAAATAAATATAAAAAAAGTACATTAAATATCTTCGATTTCTAGCTTACCACCATCCGTTGTCGTTGTTTGAAGCACACAAACAGTGATTGAGCACCGAAAACTACCCTTTCAAGTTTTCGACACCCACAACAACAACTCGATACACGAGACTCCCTGACATCTGTAGTGGCCAGCTTCCAAAACAATGTAGCCACAACTGCCATTTTCGCCTCTAAACGCAACTACGATGACATTTCGTTCTACAATTTCGACTTTGGCCTTGGTGTCACCTATCCCTTCAATACCGCACAACTCCCATTGATGTAGTAGCTAACACACAACCGTAATATGGAAACAGAGCCAATGGTTACCAAAGCCGCCATTATCGTTATCATACACAGTCGCACTGTTTAATTTCCACTACACCATTTCCCTCACCACTCTCCTCGACATTGTTTGATGCTAGTGCTCATTTCCAGAGAGACGACCATATGAGTATGTGCATTAACCATTACAATCGCAAGAGACAGGGACAACCTGATTTCTTACCCTAGGGTTGTGACTGTTAAAATAACCATTATTGGTAAAGATTAATTTGATATATGGTTAATTAAGAATTTTAAGGTTAAAGATCGGAAGATTATAAGGGTATAATATACCAGGTAAAATAGTGAGCCAAAAATTATTTATTAAGGTTATAAGTTATTTAGAAAGGAATAAATTGTTATATTCCAATCTCACATTACAAATTGTATAATTTATAAGTTAAAAGTCATGTGAAGTTGGAAAAAATAAATAAAAAGTATTTGATATTTATCAAAAATAAAATATTAAGGATTCAATACTAAAGCTTGAAGGATTAATAAATTTAAGGGTTATAAAAAAATGAGGGTTACATTTAATCCTAAGTTCATTTCGAATAAATAAAATGGCTAATTTGAAAGTGAATGAAGTAACCGTGGATTCAATATATAATTCTACATTTTGGACTAGATGTTCGTTTTGTCAAACAAAATATGAGTATTCATAAATTTTTAAACATCGCACAATATTTTGTCCAACATGTAGGAAATTATTTACTTTGGAAGAATATCAAGGTAATCCACATACATAAATTAAAATATTAAAAAAAGAGCTTGTAGAACTTCATAAAAAAAATAAGGCATTGGAAAAGAAATATAAGGATCTCGAAGATCTATTTTACAAAGATTCAACAAAAAGTAACAAGTAAACTTGGTGTCTAAGAGATCATAGTAAAAAATTACTTCATAAGGTCAAGAAGTCCAAAACTACAAAGAAAAATAGAAGAAGAAAAAGAATGTCTCGAAAAGAAATTCAATGAACATCTATTAGAGAAAGAAGAATAAAATTTGCACTTAAAAGACCTGAATCAGAGGTTATTATAATAAATCAAGGGTTTACAACATGAGAAGCTTGAATTCCAAAATAAAGTTGACTTAGAAATAGAGAAAATCTTACATCTCAAAAACCGTAATCAAATTCTACTCACTCAAATTAAGAAACTTAAGGATCATAAGAAACCATTGAAAAAAAATAGAAGAACTTTCATGAAAGAAGTATCGAAGTCTTTAGTCCAAGTCGAAGAAAAGGAAACAAACATAGATCCCATTAATCTCAAAGTTAAGACAAATCCAAATCCAATTGAAGTGAGGGCATACTCAGAGGTTGCAGTTGAAACGATGGAAATTCCAAGGGATGATCCAGTAGCTAACTCAACAAAATTAGTACCTGAAGAAAATATGGAAACTACCATGCTCATGATAAGAGAAAATCAAACCAGAAGAACTCCTTATTGACATCTAAATCACACAAAAAAAAAAAAAACATATCAATCAGTCTTCGTATCTATATCACTCAGACTATAAACAACAATCTTATGTTCCAAGGAAAACTGAAATTTATGCAATCCAGTCCAGTGAGAAAAATTCATCAAAAGTTTTTAGTAACCACAAGGTTCCATAGAAGATTAATTTAGGATGATTAGATCCTTTCTAAGTTCAACAATTTTATTTATCACTTAAAGGATCTTATCATCTTCTATCAACAAAGATGATGTTGACACCTGATCATCAGGATTGGGTGAATAAATGTAAATGATGTAAATAAATAATAAGAAATATGAACAGTCATCGGGAGATGAATTGAACAGTCTCTCCCTCATGTATATAATAAAGACCAACCTGAAGGAATAATATATGAATTGATTTGGTGGAATTACTGCCTGGCCTGACATGGTATCAGAGCCAGCTCCATTTTTGGCATCTCCTTCTAGTCCTGTATCTTCATTCTGCCATTTTTTTGTAGTCTGTCCACTGCCCCCTCCACAGTCGCCGCACATTAAACGTTGCCATTGTTTAAACGCTGCAAATATCTGACATTATTCTCCGCCTTCTATTGTAACTCCTCTCTCCCATTACAGGGTCTTTGATTCCTTGGATGTGCATTGATTTCTTTGTATTTCTTGCTCACTCTCCCTCTTCAGATTTTTTGTCATTTTCTACATATCTAGTGCCAATTGTCATTTTCTTCTTTCCTCACAGCGTCCTTTGAATCAGTGGCACTTAGAAATTCCACAAAGGCTTTGCCTGTGGCTCTCCCATCAGAAAGAGTTATAATGTGTACATTTTTTCTCTTTCAGATCATATTCCTTGAAAAACTCAACAATGTCCCTCTTCGACACCGAGAAAGGAAGGCCTTTGAGCTTCAGAATGCCAGTATGCTCCATATGATCCTTCTCTGAAGAGCCCTTCGAGCGGTTGGTTAAAGCCAAAATTTGTTGGGCGACAGTTCCAAGTTCGAAACACACCTTGGTTCGAGTAGCTACGCAGAGGAGCAACATCATTTTTGCTTCACTGACTTCGGTTGCAACAACATTATAGTAGTCCTGCTTTTTACAGTGAAAGACCATTGTGATGTCGCCGATGCAGTTAGAATACCCTTGTTAAGTTGCAAACTTGGTGCGGAGGTGCTCACTGTCTTGCGCAACGGAAGCGTTGGTGGAAGCCATCCCGTTTTGGTGCGGTTACTCCATTATTGACATGGTGGCACCACAGTATTTCTGATATATATATAACACTAATATATATTTAAAGCTTTTTCTCCAAAAGGAAGTGTTTCATATACATAAATGCGTAGGAGGTATTTGAATGAGTTTGTGGCTTTTGGATGGTTTTAATACACCTTTTTTACATCATTTTAATACATGTGCGCCGATAGCCATACTGTTTTCCCACACCGCCTCACTGGTTTTGTGTGTTTTTTGGAGAATGTTGAATGCTGCTGCAATAACCATATGGGTTGAGCTCTTGTAAAAAATCGATTAATGTGTTGGTTGGGATATAAAAGATTATTTATATTTTGATGAACGTGTGCACAAGAACCTGACCTATGATTTTTTTTTACATCAAAAGCACATTTTGCCAGCAAAAGTATTTTTTTAAAATAGTACACAGATTTTTTTGCCAGTAGAAGTTTTTTTTTATAGTATGCATTCAATCATATCTATTGTAGGAATAGTTCTTATTGGCAAGGAGAACTATCCTGAGTGTTCCCGAATGATAAAACACACCCTCATTTTCAATGAGTTGTGGAAAGGAGTGTGTATTGGAGATAGAGACAAAGAGCCGGAACAACCTAACTCAGACAAAGAGCTCGCCATTTGGGAAAATAAGAACAGAAAAGCTTATGCATTAATCGCAGCATCTATAATTTAAGAGGTGAGTCAGCATATTTTGCCATTTTCAACTGCTTTCGAAGCCTTACAAAAGTTGAAAGAACTCTATGACTCACATTCCGCACTTGAAGTTGTTCAACTCATGATTAAACTCTTCACTCTTGAATTACAAAATAATGATCCTCTTTCTCTTGCATCTGAAGTAAAATCTATAATGCATGATATCAAATCCACTAAGGTTAAATTGGATATTCCTATTATCACTTTTCTCAAGGAACTTTATCCTACTTACTCCAATTATCTTAAGTCATTGCAAGAAAATGGAAATTTTAAAGATATTACCTTTGACTCTCTTGTGAAAAAGTTTGCTGAAAGAGAGAAAGCTTTTGGAAAGAAGACAGCCCCTGAATCTTCTAAAGAGGCTGTGTGACTTGCTCATAAAGAAAAGAATCCTGCTAAAGATTCTTCCAGAGGAAGAGGTGGTCGAAGAGGAAGAGGAAGATATTTCAGAGGCAAGGGGGCCAAACACTCTCAAGGAGAAAAGGTAGATTTGCACTGCATACGTTGCAAAAGAAATGGATTACATGATGCCTCTACATGCAAAATACCTTAGGACAAAATTGAGTAGCAAAGAAATCAACCCAAAGGTAAAACTAATGACACAGGCAAAGGTAAAGCACCTGAATATACTCATTATGTGGTGGCACAATGTAATATTGGAGTAAATGAAGATTTATTTAATGCTTCACTTGCTTCTTGGAAAAATGATTGGTTGCTTGATTCAGGATCAACTTGCCACATGACTCATAGAAAAGATTTTTTTTGAAGAATTTACTGACAATGTTGATGGAGCAGTATACTTTGCAGACCAATCAAAAATCAAGCCATTAGGGCTTGGCGTAATCAGGCTTAAATTTTCTGGTCTTCCAGACTTTCTTATCCATCATGTTCTATATCTCCCACAACTGAAGAGAAACTTGCTATCCTTGGTCCACATCCACCAGCAAGGTCACTCCATTCATATGTTTGATGGAAAGCTTGAGGTGAGAAAAGCATCTGACCACTCACTTGTCATGTGGGGAATAGAAGAAGAAAGGCTTCTCAAGCTACAAGGTACCTTTGCTCGTGCACAACATTTCTCATACAATTCTCATTATGAAGAAGGTACACTTCCATCAAGTTTATTATGGCATGCTAGATTTGGACATTTGAACTATGATAACCTCTGCTTGTTGAAGAAAAATGGTGTTGCTAGTTTGCCTACAATTCCTAGGAAATTTAAGTAATGTGATGCTTGCATTCTAGGAAAGCATAGCAAACAGTCTTTTCATGATTCACATTCAAGAGCACATAGAAAACTTGAACTCATTCATTCAGTTATGTAGTCCAATGTGTGTTCCTTCTGCAAATGGAAATAAATATATGATGACATTTATTGATGACTACAGGTCCAGAATCTGTTGGGTTTATTTCTTGAAGAGCAAATCTGATGCTTTTCAAACATTCAAGAACTTTCATAAATGGATTAAAAATGATGCACAATATCATATTGGATTTATTCGCACTGATAATGGAAAAGAATACGCATTAAATGAATTTGAAAACTATCTTCGCCAACATGGGCTCAAACATCAAACGAATGTACCCTATAATCCCCAACAGAATGGTGTAGCTAAAAGAATGAATAGGAAAATCTTAAATATGGTACACTCCATGCTCTTCTTCAAAAATGTAAAAATAATGTTTTGGGTTGATGCTATTCTATGTGCTGCATATATAAAGAATAGATGTCCATCTAATGCTATCATAAACAAGACTCCCTATGAAATGTGGTATGGGCACATTCCTTCGGTAAAGAATCTCAGGGTCTTTGGTTCCACCTATTATGCCTTGATACCAAAGGTACATAGAAATAAACTTGGTGCAAGAAGTCATAAGTGTATCTTCCCGGGGTATTCAAACACCTCCAAAGCATATCGTCTCTATGATGAAGTCAATAAAAATTTTATTGTATCTAGAGATGTAATATTTCTTGAATCATCCAAAACTGACAATGTTGTTGAGCGACAACTTGATCGCTTGGATAGATTCGCAAATGCAAAATCATTTCAAGAATTTGATAATCAGATTCCACATCTTGAAGGGGGGATTCCTATTCTAGATCAACATGTGGAATCTTCTTCTAAAGAACTCTCTCCCCCGCATGAAACTCCAACAACGGATGATGCTTTAAGTGATGTGATTAATAGAATTGGGAGACTCAATCTTGATTCAGTCCCAACTCAATTAATGGATCAGCCTAGACCATCTGAGAAAGGTCCCCCAAAGTGGCTAACAAAGACACTTGAAATTGTTCATCTTGATGAGGTTTGAAAGATAGGAACTAGAAATTCAAACCGGCAAAATGGAGGTGATGTAGATGACTCTAATTCACCCGTTGATATGGATGTTTATTATGATTGTGAATTGAACTTGTCTATAGATTTTGAACCAACTTCCTTTAAAGAATCTGCTTGTCATGATGAATGGAAAGAAGTGATGCAAAAAGAGTATGATGTCATCATAAAGATGGCACTTGGAAGCTGGTTGATCCTCGATTAGGAACCAAACCAATTGGCTGCAAGTGGGTCTACAAGAACAAGTATAAAGCTGATGGCTCACTTGACAAGCACATAGCCAGGCTTGTGGCAAAAGGTTTTGCACAAAAGTAAGGGGTCGATTACGAGGAGACTTTTTCCCCCATAGCAAAATGGGCTACCATCCGGACACTCTTTGACCTAGCAGCTCAGAATTGTTGGAAAGTCCATCAAATGGATGTAAAAACTGCTTTCTTGAACGAAGATCTAAAAGAGAATGTTTTTATATCCCAACTTGAAGGATTTGTTGTAAAAGGACATGAACATAAAGTATGCAAACTTGTGAAATCCTTGTATGGCCTCAAACAAGCACCGTGAGCCTGGTATGAGAAACTAACTGAGCATCTTCTGAAACTCAATTTCGAACATTATGATCTTGATGATGCAACTTTATTTGTCAAGAAAGTTGGCAAAACAGTTGTATATCTTGTGGTATATGTAGATGATCTTTTGATGACAGGGAACAATGAAAG